>BFEA01001110.1:103820-119577 GCA_003427395.1 Chara braunii
CTCAGTGATGGCACGAGTTGGCTGAATGTGATTGGTTTGGCAAAGAGATACATCTCTCCGGCGATGATCGACATTGAGGCATTGACTGAGCCCACCGAGTATCCCTACCTCAGACCAGAAATCTTTTCGGTGGACAGACTGCCTACTTTATGGGAGGAGTTTTGCTCCATGGTTAACTACCGTGTCATGTGCCTCGGATGGTCATGCTCAGAGCTTGCTGGCTACAAGTGGCATTTTGTTACGAAGCCTCAGTCTCTGATTGTACGTGGGCGTGGGTCACGACACCAGAGAAGATCAGTGAAAAGAGACATCGAGAGAGAGACTGACCAGAGGGATGAGTGAGGACTCTTGAGAGCTGCTGACCACGCTCGTTTATGTGTATTTTCTGAGATAATTATGAGTTCTCATTCTTCCCTCATTCAATTGCCCCTGTCTTTGCTCAAGTCAGTCAGTCTTATTTTCTGCATTATTCTTGCTTGTCGATTGCCATCGTGGATGTTTTGTCACAGTTCTCAAAATCAAATTGACATAATTGATGTCAGCGTAGCACCCCATAATTTTATGATTATTATTTGCATAATTCTCTGCTGTTCCGAATCAAAATAAAAGATTCCTAAGATTGGGGACCGGCGAAGACCGCAATTGAAGGGTCTCGCTCGAAGCCGGACGCACACAACAGGAAGGGATTTACATTATTTAATTTATTTTATTTATTGCAATCACATTCAGAATCCTGCGTGACAGCCTGTTGGCTTTCTGGTCGCCCAAAGAGGCCCGACTGGAAAAAGTGCGACAAAAATGRCGCCAATGCCGGGGACATGAAAAGATTTTCGTGTCCGGAGCGAACCTGGGTCATCATCATCTTTGAGSTTTGATTAGGACCTGAGAACTGTTGACGTTTCTGTGAGCTTCATGTTCRATTTTATTATTCTCATCTAAGTYCCGATTTTCTTGAGAATCACGATTGCTAACTGTGATTTATTTGTTCCTTGTGTGAGGTACCAMACTGGATCRGGAAAGGAGATTGATACTATTGACTGGAGAGAATCGAATTTGATATCAGGTATGTCCAATTATCGCTCAACACACTGAAAGGAATCGAAAGGAAGAGAGTAAGACGAATCAAGACAAACGCTGGTCGACGRTGTTMTGAAAGATTTGTCTAAATTTGCTACAAGAGARAYATTTCCTTACAAGTATGAGGCTTRTTGGGGCTATCATTCTTGTGGCTCAACCATCTGCGTAGTRWTGACTCATTTTTTGGAGGGAGATATCTACGATATCCGCCCATATGTTAAGGAAGGAGGCAACAATGATGGTGAAAATTTTAATTGGTTATGGGAGATCGTGATCCAACTTATCTATGATGAAAAGAAAGACTTGATCCAGCAAAAGAAGAAAGTGGAATGGGGTATAATGCCACTAACATACAAGACTGTTCCAATCCCTCCTATACCTGACAGCTATTGTGATGGGACTAACTGGCTGCCGATAATCAACATGGTATTGACAGGGGAGAAAAGAAGAGGTGGTCATGAGAGTTGAAGAGATTTCAGCAGAAGTAATCAGACAAAGAAGGTCAAATTTGGGCAGAGGTTCGGGTCCAAGTCAAGAGAAGGTTGAATGTCTCCTAAGGTCGCTGAATACTTTAAGCAAAAGAGAGGCATTTCCGTATGAAGTTGTCAGGTATGAGATGGTCGAGAGCGGATGGGAGCAAGAACGATTATATGTATTGACGTTCTATTTCACAGATCTGGATGTGTATGATGTGAGAATCCATGTTCCAAAAGAAAGAAGTGTTGATTCAGTGTATGAGAGATGTTGGGGATTTGTTGAAGAGGTAGTACTGAGAGAGAAAGAGAGACTTGAAAGAGAACAAATGCTTCASTGGGTCAACTCGATTTACTGTCTTTGATGGACTCCCAGTCCCTCCTTTACCTGATATTAATCTATCTAAAGACAATTGGCATGCCATGATAAAGTTTGCATGGAAAGTGAAGAGAGCCCCAAAAGAACACTCTCAGTAGCCAGGATAACTACTGTGAGGGGTAAACTCTACGAGGTGATAGRGTATGATAATCCTTTTRTGATTCTTACATATGAGACTTGTGAGAGAGGTCCTATAATATTTCACATCCCAGTGGTCAAATTTCTAAGTACTGGCAGCCTGGACGTACACATTTATGTACCAGCAGGTCTAGAAAAGGAAGATGACTACTTGAAGTGTCAGACAGGTGCTTATATTAGTCYCATAAGAMCCGAAGAGTGGCTTGAGAAGTTGAAAAGAAAAGTAACATGGRGGAAAGAAGTGAGACAATTTGAGMGGYTTCCTGAGTTCTCARTTGCTAAGGGATTTGAAGACAKGAGAGATTGGATGCCTCTGTTGGAAGCTATTGCTGAGATTKGTAGAGCAAGAGAAAAAGATTCCACTGTGATGATAAAATCCTTACTCCTGAGTACCTTTGAACACAGATTCGAAATCCCTGACTATGTTCAACCTGAGATCTACCTTTCAGATGTTGCTTATGATGATTAGCAATACCTAKTTTGAATGAACAACTGACACTAGGAGTTGTGTTGGAAGGTAGAGTGGTCAAGATAGAAGARACTCTTCGGATCTCTGACAGAAATTTTTCTACCCTAGATRAAYTTGAGTTTTTGCAGCCTTTCTTGGATYGCATGAGAGWTTCTGCTTTGAGAATTATCACTGGTCAGACTGAGATAAGCTATCTGTTAAAGGTRGTGAAAGTAGGAACTACTGAGAGAGTATCATATCACACTTTTCAGGAACGGGTCTCTCTCGCAAAAAGGATCAACAGTGGGCTGTAAACGATGCAATTTGAAAAAGAGGTTATAGACCTGACTCGATATTTTATGATTCGRGGTACTATAAAGGGGTATGACAGAAGACTGAGTAGGGATGATGAGAGAGAGTGGATTGAAGATTACATTGGAAGGCTGAGAAGGATTGCACTATCATTGATCACTACCCAATCCATTATTGTTTATACCCTATATGTACAGAACTCTCAAGGGGTAGAACAGACAAGAGAAAAAAGAAACGAGCCTGTATCCCTCGCTAGAAGAGTGAGAGACTGTGGAGCAAGGAGTGAGAGGACAAGGGTGACAGAKGGAGAGAAGAGGATATCTGAGAAAATCTATGGTTAAGATGGCAGGACGAGGGAGACCGAGTACATCAGCAGGGACCAATGAAGAGACTTTGGTTGGAGTTATACGAAAATTGGTTGAAARAGTTGATACTATAAAAGGGGGATCAGACATTGCAAGAGCAAAGAGGCCAGATGAGAGAATTCCCTGCTTAAGAGGACCCCAAGTTAATGACTTCCTGGATGAGTATGAGTTATTTGGACTCAGTTATGGCTGGACAGATAAGCAACGACTTAAGCACCTCCTATCTTATTGTGATACTGACTCAAGACTGGCAGTTCAAGAATTGATGGAAAGAGCTACTACATGGGAAGAGATCAAAGAGAGACTGAAATTTTTTTTTGAGAAAGATTCAGTTTCAACTACAACAAAGGATTTACTCAATATTAGAAGAGCTAAATATGACACGTTCAATGTTTTCCTTTAGACCTTCATCCGAACAGCAAGAAAAATTCCATACTTGGATGAAGCTCAGAGATGCCATATATTTTTGACAAATTTTACTGACACTGAAAGRCAAGCAATTCTTAATCAAGCTCAGCACTATCCTCTCAGATGGGATGAAATGGTTGCAATCATAAGAACTCTACCTACGGTCTCCCATAAGAAATGGTCACTGRATCAGATCAGTACTTTGGCCAAGGATTGRGAAACTGAGAATGGAATGAATAGAGGAAGGAATCTAACTGCTGAGAATATTCTTCAAAAGGTGATGGCTAACTTTATGTCTGCTAGGCCTGCAATGCATGTTGTGGATGACAGGGGAAAGAAAAAGGTTGAAAGTGAGGACGATGACGACGACGATGATGACAACGAAAATCATGGTAAGAAGGGGGATTCGTCTAGAGCCAAAAGGAATAAGAAAAATGATGATGGAGGAAACAGAGAGAGAATGAAATATGATGAGCGTCCTAAGAGGAGTTTTACTTGCTACTATTGTGGCGAAAGTGGACATACTACCACCTACTGCAAGCCACTTGAGGAGGATGTAAGAAGTGGGGTGGCAAAGAAAGATGCAATGAGCCCTGTCTCTGATAGTTCATGGAATAAGTTGGATCCCAGATATCCGGGGGGTATGAGACTTCTTGCTCTTAAACATGATGAAAAGATGAAGATTAAGAAAAAAAGAAAGGTCAATGTGAGTGTTCATTTCCTCACTCGAGACTTGCCTAATGAACTGGTACAAAAAACAGATGACTCTGAACCGGAACGTTCACAGAAAAAGAACGAACGGGGGAGAAAGAGAAAATTTATGAAACTGAGATTTCTTATGTGATTACTAAGATGCTGGAAGAAACGGAAGGTGATGCTGTGTTTCAAGGAAGCAATGACATTAGCACCCAAACTGAGAGAAGAGTTGAAAAGTTTGATTGAGAAGAAGAAAATGAAAGTTAATTACTTGGGGTTAGTCTTTCCCAACCAAGTGAATAGATCACTACCGGGTTGCAAAATGAGATTTGCAACCATGGGTTGTGGACACCTTACAATTCGCATTAATCAAGTGAAAATTCTAGCCCTAGTAGATTCTAGGGCGGAGATAATACTTCTGTCACGAAGAACGATGGAAGCATATAATTTATCTAGTGACAGACCTGCACAAAACGTACTAAGTAATATTGCAGGAGAGCTGTTCGTGGCAGGATTTATTGATAATTTGCCTATCAAGGTTGGGACAATGACTGTGAAAGTATTGAGTTTTGTAGTACCGGATCTGGATCATGACTGTATCTTGGGAACTTCATTCTTGCATAGGATAGAGGCGGTCCAATTTTTYAGTCATGAGGGGTCATCTTGGATCAGTCTGCAGGATTCCGAGACTGCTCAAGAGCAGACCTTTATACAAAAAATGATTTCAAGCATCAACTATCTGCTAATTCGATCAGGAGGGAGAAATTTGCTGAAAGAGTTAGGAGATTAAAGGAGGAAGGAAAACGAGAAGCAAAAGAAGAGATTTCAGTGGGAATCAATCAAGTTTCGAAAATGATGAAAACGCTTGGTAAACTCGAGGATGAGGATGGACAAATTGAAGCTTTCAAGAAGGCTGTAGAGACTGCTAAGGGAGGAAAGATGAAATTGAGATTTGCATCGACTCACCCTTTTTTAGGAAAATAGTCACTGAGTCAAAAAAAAAATACAAACCCAAGGGGGTAAAGAAAAACCTAGTCACAGTCTTAATAGAGAAAGATTATGATGAAGCATTGGAAAAGGAGAGACAAATTATAAGAGCATTGAGGGAATCGGTAAAACTGGAAAATAGGGTCACCAGAGAAAGGTTTGACACAATGAAGATAGACTCGGATCAGTTTATCCTGCCTAAAGAGAAAGAATATATCTTTAGGATGTGTCAGGAGTTCTTTGGTGCTTTCTCCTTTAATGATGAAGAGAGAGGGCGATTGGACGTGGACATGATCAAGATGGCTAAAATTTGGACAGTTGATCATGTTCCATGGAATGATAGACCAACTAAGTATGCCCTAAAGGAAGAAGCGGAAGTAGTAGAATACCTTGACAAGAAGATTGCATCCAATGTTGCTGAACCTGCTGATGGACCATATGCTAACCACTGGTTTTGTTTCTGGAAACCAGGGGGCGGGCTAAGATGGATACAGAATCTTCAGAAACTCAATTCTGTGACGGTACGTGATGCAGGTAACCTTCCTAATGCTGATCTCCTTGCTGAATCATTTGCTGGTCGATGTATTTATTCTCTAGTTGACCTGTATTCTGGCTATGATCAATTCCCTATTGATCCCACTAGCCGGCCAATGACTGTCATGCACACGCCAAGGAGGCTTGTTCAGATGAGTGTAGTACCTCAAGGCTGGACTAACGGAGTGGCAGTGGTTTAAAGGGATATGATCAAAGTCATGCAGGATATTTCTCCTGAAATAACCAGTCCCTACATTGATGATAATCCTGTAAAAGGACCCTTGGTAAGAGATGAGACTTTGGTCGCAGGGGGAGTCAAAAAGTTTGTCTGGGAATATGCTGAAGGAGTAAAGATGGTCCTAGAGAGACTTCAGAAGTATAATTTGACTGCGAGTGGGCCAAAGTCCCTTCTCTTCCAACCAGAAGTGACAATCTTGGACTTCAGATGCTTCTCCAAAGGTAGGAGCCCAAATCCCAAGAAGATAGACAAGATCTTGATCTGGCCTCTGCCTCTCAAAAGAGTGACAGACGTCAGGAGCTTCTTGGGAGTCTGTGGATTTTGGAGGATTTGTATTCCTCATTTTGCTGCCCTTGCAGAGCCTCTGAGAGAAATGGTAAGGCAAGGTGCTAACTTAGCATGGAATGACAAAAGACAAGTTGCAACAGAAACATTGAAAGAAAAACTAAGAGACGGTGGTGTAGTACTAGGCGTAGCCTATTATGATGATGAGGAGACAAGACCTTTCATCATTGAGGTTGATGGAGGATCAGTAGCATTGGGTGAAATGCTTATCCAGAAGGATGAAAACGGGAGAGAGAGGCCTCTAAGGTTTGAAAGCAGAACCCTCAATTCTACTAAAAGAGGCTACACCCAATTCAGGAAAGAACTACTGTCAATCATCCATAGCCTCAGGTGCTTTAGGCACTACGTTTTAGGAAGGAGATTCATCCTGAGGACTGATGTATCTGCTGTGATTGGTGCTATTAAAAAACACCAACAGGTAGATCCAACAGTTAGCAGATGGATCACCTTCATTTGGACATATGATTTTAAGCTGCAGAGATCCCCACTGAGAAGAACAGAGCGGATGGCTTAAGCCGGATTGAGTGGCGAGAAGAAGAAAAAGATGTGAATGAGACAATTGAAGAATCTGCCTATGTTGATAATTTCCTTAATGAAAAAGATGATGAGGATTATGAGGCACCATGCTCTTACAAGTGGAGTCTGTGGCCTGAAGAGAGAGACAGTTGGGGAGAAATCCCAAGTGCATACGTTTATGAATCGATTCTTAGGAAAGAGGAAGAAGATGAGCCCAACGATTGGTATGCTAAAATCAATGCAGCAAAAGTGGTTGCTCATGAGATTGGGGAAAGTTCAGTTTCAAAGGAGGATGAAGAAAGTGAAAAGAAGGAAGAAGAGATATTTTTCTTCTTTGAAGAATATGATGAAAATTATCAAGAGATTGGCAAGAAGATGGAAAGAGAGCAGTTAAAAGAATATTATTGTAAAAATTCAAGGAAGAAATTCAGATTAAAGAGAGGACATCTCCTTGTGGATGGTAAGGGAGGTCTGCCTCCTCTAAAAGTGGTCTGTGGTAAAGAGAGGCAGTTAGAGATAATCACTGCTCTACATGAGGGGGTTGCCGGTGGCCACAGGGCTGCTGAGGCAACCTACTCCAAGACTGTCAAACTCTACTTTTGGCCTGGCGTGAGAAACATGATTTTCAGATTATGGAAATCATGTGTCTTATATCAGAAGAGATCTACCATAAGAATGATTGAGCCCCTGTTCCCTACGATCCTGGTAGAGTCAGGTAGTAGAGTTCATCTGGATCTCATCACTATGCCTCCAGGCAAGGGTGGGATAAGATACATACTAAACATGAGAGATAATTTCTCTGGATACGTTGGGGCAAAAACTCTGAAAAGGAAGACAACCGAGCAAGTGGCTGATTGGATAGAGGAAGTCTATCTCAGGTATCCTTTTATCAGAGAATTTGTCTCAGACGGAGGATCTGAATTCATAAATGAGGTTGTCAGAAGAATTACACTGAGATTAGGTGTCAGAATTCAGTATGTGACTACTTACCATCCTCAAGCGAATGCACCTGTTGAAAGAGGCCACAAAACTTTGAAAGTTTCATTGGCCAAGTGGTGTAAAGGGAAACTTAGTAACTGGTCAAGGGTGTTAAAAGTTTATGTATATGCTGATAATATCACAGTCAAGATAACTACTGGTTATGCACCTTTTACACTGTGGTATGACCGTTATGCTATACTACCAATAGAGAGTATTGTCAAGATATGGTCAAGTCAAGAAAGTGACAGGGATTATTCTAGTTCAGAACTCCTTCAGATCAGAATGAGACAGATATTTGAAGTCGATCAGGCTGTAATAGATGCAGCAGAGAGAATGACATCCAGTAGACTATCGTATCAAGAAAGGTAGAAAAAAAATATATATATAAGAAAAGAGAAATTGAAGATTGAGGATGCTGTCCTTCTGTTTGACAGTTCCCTTGAGACACAATGGAGTAAAAGGTAGAAGCCTAGATGGCTTAGTCCTTACAGAATCACAGGGGAAGCAGAGGGCAAAGTTTATGAGATCTCAGAAATTGACGGATCCAGGGTTCATGATATGATATTTGGGTTAAGATTCCGTAAGTTCATCTTCAGAGACCCTAACTTGATCCCTACAGGCTACAGTGACTCCGAGGAGAGGAAATAGAAGTCAACCATCCAAGTGAGAGAACGGTCATAGAGGACTGAGAAAGAGTACAGTAAGATACTGAGACAGTGAGACTCAGTTATCAGCAGACAGTGATCATTCTTGCATAGTCAATTCAACATTTCAATTCTAGTACTTCAGTTTTAGTACTTCAGTTTCAGTACTTCAGTTTCAGCATCTCTGTTTCAATACTCCAGTTTTCAGCAAGTCATTTCATTATCTATTTCAGTAAACAACTAAGTTAATGAGATTATGTCTTTGATGTAGTGTTGCAGTCATTCCATGAGTGTCAAACCCTGAGAGTGGGGAGTAACTGTGAGTACAGTTCTGGGAGCTTTGACACAGTGTCAAAATCTGAGAAACTCATGGCTGTGGCACATCAAATGATATGAGCAGTATTATTCTTATCACGAAAAGAAAGCATGATGGGCATAAAGAAGTTCAGTTCTGCCTGAATGAAAGTTATCAGCAGAAGGASTTCGTGTCTCTGACTAAGTTGTCCATTCAAGAGATTCAGATGAAGGCAGGCATAAAGAAGTTCAACTTTACTTGACTAAGAGTGATCAGTAGAGGAACTTCGTGCTTTTTGGCTAAGGGTCTGTCTTCACTCAGATGAGGGAAGGGACCTCTCTGAGATCAGAGTTTCAGCATTTCCTTGAGACTGACGGGACGTCTCTTGGAAAAAGAAATCCCAGTCAAGGGAAGGGACCTCTCTGGGGCTAGCACTAAGTTTTTTTTGCTTGTGACTGAAGGGAGGTCTCTTGCAAACTCTTAGTGTTGGCTAGTATATTATTGTTCAATGCCTCTTGAGACCGAAGGGACGTCTGTCGAGAAATGTTTGTCCTGTTGTGGGGGTATGAGCAGTTTGTTTGTGGGGATATGATACGCTTGCCTGACTGTATGTGCCTGGGGGTCTTCTTCTCTAACCTAGGGATGCGTTGATTGTCGGGGTCAGCCAGAGCCTTACCGCAGTAGGCTGCAATCTGGTGGGGTCAGCAGGTCCCCGACGCGAGTGTCGAATTCCGTAGTCAGCTGAGGCTAAGACTCCGGGAGTCTGGCCTATGAGGTTGAGAGGGGTTGGCTGGAACCCTACAACAGTCAGAGGATGCAATCCAGTGAGGTTAGCCAGAGCCTGGAACTGTGGTTGGACCGGGTCCCACGTTCAGAAGTCTGGGTGGGGTAACCAGCGCCCTTGGCAAAAAACTGGTAGGTGAGCCGGTCCCTGACYGCAGTGGTCAAATCCGGGTTCGAGACAGTTTGACTGACGGGACGTCTACTGTCATAGGGTGGSCAGACCTGCTATAGTCTGGGTATCCTGGCGAGAGTGCCAAAGGGCTGYCATACTCGAGTAGTGGGTATGATTGGTTCTGACCTGGAGGCAGGTCGAAAGGGCTGTCAAGACAAATGGTCTGACTAGTCCTTGCCTGAGGCGGGCCGAATGAGGTATGTCAGATTGACGGGACGTCTGACATTCCTGGTCAGTGGTGGGCCGAAACCAAGGCAATCAATAAATCCTGGGTATGAAGAATTGTTATGTATTAATTATTATTTATTATTTATTATTTTTATGAGTTCTTATTTTAATTTGTTAATGATTGAGTGCTGGTTGTCAGAGGGTCTTCTTGCTGGGGTATGGTTGTTGTCTGTGGGACTTGCTGGTTTTTGCAGGTATGCAAATACTTATCTGAAGTTCCTAGACCAGAGAACAGAAAAAAGGGTTTGGTATCCCCTCCCTTTTTATCTGAGGAGTTGAGGAAACGCCTCACTCAGACCAGAGAAAGAAAAGAAGGGTTTGGTATCCCCATCAGGTGCTCGAGAAGTTGAGGAGACGCTTCACTCAGATCAGGGAACAGAAAAGAGGGTTTTGTATACCCTATTCCCAACATGGCAGACAGAGTGAGTACCCTCATTGCTGGGGCCATCCTTGACATAGATGCTTGATCAAGAGCTGAGGTAACCTCCATGTGAAAAGGTCAACAGTTGAGCAAGTCAAACAAGCAGACAAAATCCTTCTTAAAGATTTATTGGGTGGCCGGCAAGCGCCCTGGTTCACAAGGAACCGACGTCCCTGGCCCAAGGAAGCCAAACTCTCAAGCCTGGGACGCTATAAAGTGGACGGGAATGAGAATTTTGTGAGCCAGAAATCAGATTTAAAAGGCAAAGAAGAAGTCACACTTATATGGGACGTAAAATACAACCATGAGTTCGAGCTGGAAAAGGAAGAGAAGGAAGAAAATCCTGAAGAGAATACAGTGACTGGGGTGATGAGGAGAGGAGACAGTGCATGGAACAGCAGGAGGCAGAGCGGGCACTATAGCCTTGCTTACGGCAGGAGTGGAAGGAGCTCTGGGAATATAAGGAGGAGAAGAAGCGATGGGTGTACCATATCGGGCATCAAATCTTTTACGAAGGAATTCCATCCTATCAAGGGATGAAGTTCTTTCATACCACCCCGCTAATGGGTAGCAAGGGTATGGCCTTGGGCGGCTATAGCCTCGTGGCTCCTCCTCTTCCTCCTCCTCCGAACTATAATCTCGCCGTGCCCTGGCCGACGGCTCCTCTTTAGCCTTCCCTCCTCTTCCTCCCCTTCCTCTACCCTGTCCACGACGTGCTTCAGGCATGACAAAAGGTGAGAGAACAATTAAGATAGGGACAGGAAACAGGGAAGTAGTGCAAAAGGTTATAGTAAAAAAAGAGTGAGTGGGATGCACACAAAGAGCAAAGAAAACGAGCTGAGAAAAGAAAGCTTAGCGTTAAAGGAGAACGCAAACGCTAAGAGAAGAGATTAGCACAGAGAAAGAGACCTAGCGCAAAGAGAGATGGCCTGCGCGGAGAGAGGGGACGGACACTTGGGGAGAAGATGTAACGCAAAGAAGGAAGAAGTGCCCAGAAAAGTACGAGCTCTATGAGAAAGGTGAAGAATCTGTTGGGGCAAAAATGGTAGTGCGGAAATCGCCTCAAGTCGCAATGGAAATGAGCGAGAGCAATATTAGGTTACGATGTTTTATATCGAAATTTCTCGTTTCGACCCAACGGGGACATTGGGTGGGGGTTTGGTATTATGTCGGAGGGCACGGTGTCCCGACCCTCCTGTGTACCAAGTCTCTGCATAGTACCAGTTTCCTGCTCTGGTACCTGGATCGTTTCTCAGCGTGGACAGGTCCCGGTGGCGTAGCCCTCAGCAAAAGGGGTGCGCCACATGACTTCCATTGGTCCACGCAGGCTCGGCGCCCTGCTGTACAGCAGAGCACAACCGGCCTGTGGCCGTGGTAGCCGTCGGGTTCTCCCTGGGACGCGAAAGTAAGGGGATAGGCGCTGTCTTTTCTATTATGCACCAAGCACCCCTCTACAGGGTTATGGGCCCGGTGCATGACACTGATAACAGTCAGAGAAACAGAAGGCTAAAGCAAAAAGCAGCAAGAAAAGAAAAATGGAAAAAAAAACAAGGGTCTAATTCTAACACGTTTGGACTACTAACTTTAGTTCGGGGGAAATCTGATGGCCTCTGATCCCAGTTACCGTTGCGTTTCACTCTATTATTATTATTATTATTATTTGTTGTTGTTATTGTTATCCCTTTTCCGCTTTCCTTGATTGGCCTGTTGTTTCGTAGGGAAGCCAACAGGACCAAACTCTGAGTTCGGGAGGTGGTATTGCGGTCTAGGCAGGCCCAACCCTTCGAATATCGTCTGTACCGGGTCCGCGCGTCTAAGACTCCGCTCGGTAGGACCCCAGTAGCTGTACCGCAGGGCAGATACAGTCGGCCTGAAAAAGGGAAGTGTGAAAAAGAAAAAAAAAGAGTTAAGGATGAAAATCGGGTTTCAGAATTGTGCGTGGATCTGCAACGCTATTCAGGTGAAGTTGTAGCGCGAAGGAAACTTGAAGCGCCGTCCTTTCTCTCCACATTGATTGTCATTATGACTATTATTATTATTATTATTATTATTATTATTATTATCGGTATTATTATTAATTTTTCCTATTTCCAGTTTTCCGCCCGTCGGTCTGTCATCTCACGGAAAGGCCAACGGTTCGTATTTCGAACTCGGCGACCCATAGCCTAAGTAGGCCGACCCCACGTATACTGTCTGTGGGCCAGCTTTGAATTGGCGCAGTGCRGTAWGAYCCCAAAASGAGGGCGWCCCGCGGCCGCATTGGTATGAGGAATATCACCCCTTGCATGGGGTCATAAACCCCCTCCTTGCCATYGAACRAGGGTRCCCATCAGGGGTAGCGTTCTGGTGTTTTTAATGGGAAGGAAATAGGTGGTCGGTATCCCGTTATGGGACCGCCTCATCGCCGCTGTTGGTCAGTAGTAGCGTCGCGGAGTCCTGAAGGTGACAGTAGCAAGAGGTCTAGTCTGTACTACGACCGTTGAGCTACGAATCCTGACTCTTCAAAAAGAAAATTTGTTTGAGAATATACGTATTTTATTTTATTTTATTTATTTTATTTATTTATTTTATATACATTTAATTTTCTTCAGCACGCCGGGATCGTGGCTCTTCTAAATTCTATAAAAGAGGGAGCCCTTGGGTCTCCTGGCAGGCGAGAGAGGCTGTCGTGCTGCGAGTAGGGTGGTGGCTCGTTGAGGTCCTTGGTTCTTGATGGATCTGAGTCTGGTTAGCCATCACCCGCTCACAGGGTATGAGTGTGGGCGGAGCGTTAGTGCTGGCTATCTGGCAGCCAGTTAAAGGGCATCAGCTGGCTACCTCGTTGTGCTGGCGCAACTAGCTTGAGACCGAGAAGTCAGGAGTAGTGGGAATTTGTGCAAACCGAGTGCCTATTTCTGGAGACAAGACTGTCTATTCTGAGCGAAAACCATGACGTTGCACGGATATAGACCTGGGTACTGGTATCACCAGGCCCGCTGGAAACCTGTGTACGGGGAAGGGCCTTGGATTACCGTCATACTCAATTATGACGATGGAGATGAGCTGGTAATGAAGATCAACGTGGAGGGAGCAAGAGAGGGGGAGATGCGGACTAACTCGAAGTTACAGGACGCGATTTCGGAGGCAAGAGACCGGGCTGAGAGACGTTGCAGGCRGGATGGAGTGACGACAAGGCTACGGATAATAGTGGCCTATCACGAGACAGAGACTTCGATGGACACAGCAGACCTGGAACAGATCCACCGGGACAGGGACTCGGGAGGGGAAAGTSAGATGAGYRACTCARATSGGGAGATGGATCTCAGGTCCTGGAATAGRCCTGGGGAGATCCAGWAGCATCACCGGGCGGCAGACCTAGTGGAAGGAGGACYCGAGGCCAGCTCCCGTCAGTTGACGTCCAGAGGCCGCRGAACGGGAGAGAGACAAGGCAGAGGGAAAGGACGCGTGTGAGAGCGCGGTGGCCAGAGGTCAASAGAGAGGGTGACTGGCAAGCGCGAGACATTACGTGGACAGGYTGTAYGTGGCAAGACCGGTAGAGCAAGAAGACCGTTGGTGAGAGGTGTGAGGAGGTGTGAGTGGTACGCTAGACACATGGGTGGTGAGAGGTGTGAGGAGGTATGAGCGGTACGCTAGACACATGGGTTGCAATTTGATAGAGAGGGATGTGAGCAGTCGACGAGAGAGAGAGAGAGAGAGAGGTAGTTAAGAGACCATCGACAGTTGTCAGACAGAAGGGGAAGCAAGTGGGCTCTTAGTGCAGAATAGTGCATGAGGTCGTGATTGGTGTATTCAGTTTGCACTTGGCACGTTCGCGCGAGAGGTAAAAAGCACAAGTGCGACTTGCGAGTGATGGGGTGGACAACGCTCAATTTTCTTGTTTGTGCGCGTGCGAGAGGGAACGAGGCRGGTTTGCGGAGCGTGACTGACGTCAACCTTTTCCGTACAAGCCTGCACGACATTTTGTTTAGGCCTCGAAAGACTGAGGGGTAGAAGAGAYGCGACARCTAGGGGAGACAAGTGAAAGAGACTGAGCCTAAGGCAGTCTGCTTGCTACTCATGATCAGACGGGGCGTACTTCTGCGGGGAGAGTAATGACGGACCAACGAGAGGGAGGTGCATCTCGCTTCTTGGAGAATGGGGTTTCCTTGCTGACAGYTRTCTGTCCCGCTCCCCTCATGTGACTTTCAGCCTGCGAAGAMGACKRCAATCAAGGATCATCAATGCTTTTCTTYAAYGATCATCTTGGCTGAGTCCTCAGATAAGACAACGGTTATTGCAAAATGATCMCTTATTTCTCTTGCAAAGTTTAATGTCTCTTTCAWCTCGCTCAATTAGTAAGAATGATAGTTATTGGCTAACTACRYAGCGTTGTGACAGTGAGTCAGGTCCTCGGTGGACTGTATAAGCGTATAAATAATGGAGGGCCAGCACATTGAGGGCTAGTTTAAAAGTTTTAGTGACACAGAAATTGAATATACAKGGGTTGACATGATCGTACGCTGACCATTCGAAAGTACCACTTGCATTGAGCCGCTTATCTGATTATTTTGCARAAATAAAGAGGCAYGTAATTTTCATGTTCATGCGTCCATACCCTTCTGTGGACAGACAAAGGCTGCAAATTCGACTTGGAACTATGATGTCGTCACATTGCGTGACTGTACAGTTCTGATTACTTGCGTGATTGCACAACGTGACCATAGTGTCTAACTGCTCGGTGTCATTGCATTGTGTGACCGCACAGTGCTGATCGCACCGTGTTACAACGTCATACGACTACTTTATGCATGACTGCATAAGTGAACGTCTGCTCGGGTTACGCGAAATGGTCCGCTTGAATGCTCATTTGGAGTCGTATGCCTTCGCGCGTGACCTGAGGGGGATTGGGTACTTGACCGTATAAACCTGCATGTGACCGTGTGAGTAGAAGAATGCATGCTCGAGTGTTCCTTTTTCTTGGTGGGTTCGGAGAGGGAAAATTTGATATCTGTCGAATGTACCAGCTTGCTTTTCACTCCCAGAGTACTTTGCATGTCAAATGTAGTACGGAGGCTACTGCCTTTTGATTTTTGTCTATACCTTAATGTCGGATGTATGGAGAAGAGAAAAGCAATGTTGAGAAGGATTTCCTATGTCCTCGCTAAGTACCTACTTGATGGTGACTAAGGTACCCAGACCTGTTCGAGCTGGAGTAACCTTCAACTTGAAAGTCTGTGGAGTCTTAAATTCGTTCTTGCTAAAGCTCCTCCTACGCCTCCCCATTTACTGTTCTCGGAAGTTGTTGTTTTAGATAGCCATCTACGTAAGTTGACAACGG
>BFEA01001110.1:146099-156847 GCA_003427395.1 Chara braunii
GGAATCCGATTTTGTTTAAGATTTTTAAAAAATAAAAAACGAAATTTAATTTAAACAAAATATTACAAAATAATAATAATAAAGTAGGAATTTTTTTTGGCATTTTTTATCATGAGGGATATGGTCCATGAGTTGTGCTGTATTTTTTTTTTAAATGATTTTCGGTTTTTTGTTGGGAAATTAGGTGTTTAAAAAAAATGAAGATGCAAAAATTTAAAACAAATCAACAAAAAAAACGGGTCAGGCTGGGGTTGGTGTATGTGTTTGTGTCCTCTTATGTGTGTATGTGTGTGTGTGTGTGAGAGAGAGCGAGAGAAAGAATCAATCAATCAATCAATCAACCAAACCAATCAAG
Organism: Chara braunii; assembly: GCA_003427395.1. Classification (NCBI taxonomy): domain Eukaryota; kingdom Viridiplantae; phylum Streptophyta; class Charophyceae; order Charales; family Characeae; genus Chara; species Chara braunii. The sequence goes on from BFEA01001110.1 coordinate 146,455, forward strand.
ATCCTATCGGTCGCGTGGCTTCGACCGCAGGCCCGCGGTCGGCCTCCTCGGCCGCGGACGAGGCCGTAGGATCCGCGGCCGAGGGTGCCACATAGGCTGACCAGGAGGAAGACTCCTGAGAAGATAGATCAATTCATTTCCTTTCGCAGGTTCAATTCTCAAGCTCATATCCTTTGCAGGATCAAATTAGCCCCAGCAAGCCGATTTGTTTCTGGTGTACCTTGCCCGTTGTCAAGCGCATTTGTCTCGCAGGGGGACCCTCCCGACCGCGTCATGCACGATTTTGCAGGACTTCGTTGTTGAGCGCGGTTTCCCGCTCCGGCTGAGTGCACCAGCCGTACCTCTCGTGAACCCCTACGACAGAATAGGGCCACGCGAGGCACAACTTACCTCCACCTGCGGGAGATGTCACCATCCCTTAGGTGGGCGTATCCCCGACGACCTACCGAACCACGTGCGAAGGTTTTCCGTATGCAATCGCAGAGGTGGCCCGACCGAGGGCGTTTCTCGTTCGCTGTAGCATAGGGGGTACACGCGGTCAMYGCCCCTCAATCGRACCCGCATGCGAATCGAYGCATTGGMGGYTGAGGTCCCAAGCACAACTTGTCGTCGGTCGACTAGGACACAATCCACTCACCACCCGTTACATCACAATAAAGTTGAAATACACACACAACGACAAAACTCTCTCACTCCCTTCAGTGTCCGACCCATAACCTTTTAACACAGCAATCGGTTCGGCGTCACGCGCGAGACTCAACATAAAATTGTGTGAGCGCTACTACGCTAGACCTTTCTCACATCGACTAGCAATGCAAGCATACGCACGCAGTCACAACGATGAAGTACTATGTAGTACCCATAATCACGTGACCCTCGATAATCTCGGGGGTCACGTTCGACACTCAAGTGTCGACTGACACGCGCCTTAAGGGGTTATTCTCCTGACGCTAGATAACCGTCAAGGTGGTTGATCACCACACCCTCTTCTGCACCCTGCGGGAAGTGGGTGATACAGAGGTTCAAACCTATGGTGGCAGTGAACTCTCGCGGCCTTAGAAACAAACTTCATCATCCAGGGTCTGGAGAGAAATCAAGGGGTTTGACTTTGACGGCTGTCACTGACTGTAACGTCCAACCAAAATAATTTTAAAGAGTAAGAGGTAAAAGGGGGTTTCCCCTTTCTCTCGAGGCATAGTATGTTTGACTCTTGCGCGCGGTCACAATAGGTCGTACAAACATTGAATGTTTACATATGTGTAAGTGAGAATACATACATACACGTACCATATGAAAGGTTATGAAATGTGTGAATATCTCTTTTTACAACCGCTGTAAGGCTCTCTTTATAATTATGCTAAGCAAAGGATGTTCAAGCAGAGGTTTGTGTGGTTTCAGACGATCACTCTCACAATAGTAGAGTGGCTTGTCCATCCAAATTCATACAACATTCATATTATCACCAAGCTCAATCCAAAAGGATCTCATACGCATACCTGCAATCACACACAGATCGAATAACAACAATACACACCCTAAGGGAGTCAACTTTACTGTTTTCTGCGACTCACACCTTGCCTCATGCATACAAGCCCCAACCACTTTCTAACATCCCTCAATAAAGGTACTTAGTCTTTAAAAATGGCCACTTAGAAAGAAGTCTGGGTGAAAATACCATAAAAATCCACAAGAGTTAAGACCTTAGGTTGAGATGCAGAAGCGGGTAAGTTGTGTCGTAAACCGACCTGTTATCAAAAGATAACAGAAAAATGACCCTTTGTAGGATCAGGCCAAACGAATCAGCCTTCAATCGAATTCGCAGACATGCATCACAGTCCAGACCAAAACGGATCAATACTATGTTTAAGGAGAACATGCTCGATGTCGATGCCTAACTTTTCTACTAACTTCTCACTCTCCTTATTCCAATGGATTCCAGAAATTACTGACAATTTTGGCAGCATCTCCCCAAGACAGGGTTGATTGTCAAATTTTTGCTAGTAAAAAATATTATAACTCTCTAAATTCTACAAAATTTCCGCAACAGTTCCCATAGGAGTCCAAAAATGACTAACTTTTTCAAATTTGTAAAAATTTCGGCAGCACTTCCCGTAAGGAAAAGAGACTGCCAAGATTTATACAAAGCTGAAAATGCAAAAACAAAGTACAACTATACTTGGGACTAACTTCTGACCCTCACTTGATAGTTAGAACTGAAGATAGTTTGCACGATCCCCCTTAGACAATGGTATCGTGAGCTATCACTAGTCCTTACTTCTAGTAAGGTCAGTCTTGTCAGTCCCTAGAGATAGCCCCAAAAGCATACACAGGTGAGTGTAACAACCTCCCTCGCCAACACTCTGGTTCCTTTCAAGGTCGCATAGTTCGTTCAGAAACCCTCGTTATTTTTTTTTACCTTTCCTTACATAAGTCATAGGATCAGCCAACCTAACTTATGGATGTGACCGACCTTCCAGTTGATATGATTAGGCCACATCAACTTAGGGTGTCCTAGTCTGGTAGCACAAATATACATAGGTCATAGAACCAAATCACACCAACTTATGGTGTGACCAGTTTCTACATAGACGATTGATATAAGGCGTATGACCGAGCCGCACCAACTTATGGTGAGGGTGGTCAACCAGAACACTCGGCATACACAAAGAATTGAACCTCCTCAACTTATGAGGGTCAACCTGAGCCTAAACAAACGACAAAAGTTATATGACTAGAACACACCGACCTATGATGCGCCTAGCAAGCCCAAACAGTGACATATGACGTAGAATCAGACTATCTAACTTATGAGTAGTCCAACCTAGCCTAGATAAAAACACATGCGCGAATGACCGAGCAACCCGCAACTTATGCATTCGCCCATCCTTCGCAATATAACCATGTTCAATGAATACAACTCACCACACCAACTTGTGATGTGATTAGCCTTTGCCGGAGCGAGTGACATAAGGCGTATGACCGAACCGCACTAACTTATGGTGAGGCTGGTCAGCCAGAACTTTCACCATACACAAATAACTGGATCACCTCTACTTATGAGCGGTCCAGCCTCTTCCTAGGCAAACGACGAAAGACATATGAATGGAAACACCAACTCATGATATGCCTAGCCAACACATACAATGATACATAGCGTAGAACTAGGTTACTGAACTTATGAGTAGTCTAGCCCGCCTAAACAAGCAACAAGCGCGTTTGACCGAACAACCCGCAACTTATGTGTTCGCTCAGCCTCTGCAACACAACTACATTCAATAAGTAGAGTCACAATCCTTTTATGTCTTCAGACGAGTGGTCAGGTCACCTCAACTTATAAGGATTCTCATCCAAACATCAACTTATGTTTMGAAAGAGAAATAACCAAGTTTTATATTATCTCTCTGCTATTTGTGTTATCAGGGGTATAAGACCAACTACCCAACTTATGGATGAGTCAACCTGCCCAAARTTACCACTCAATTTTATACTCTGAATTTTATTTTATCCTCTGCTTTATCCGCTACCGGCTTATATGACYAGATGAACCTAGACCTCCCAACTTATGGCGTTCAACCTSCMAATGATATACGTAGTATAAAGTTATATCAGATTGTATACTCARCTTCCACTTATATTCGMGGCTTATAACTTGATCAAACYAACTTATGGTGTGACYAACCTTCCAAAACAASTAAGCATAAGGCATAAAACTGGTCCACACCAACTTATGGTGGGGTCAGTTTCTGCCTAGACAATCGACATAAGGCGTATGACCGGGCCGCACCAACKTMTGGTGAGGCTGRTCWGCCTGAAGATTCGRCATACAYAAGGAACTGAACCACCTCAACTTATAAGGGGTCCAGCATTTGCCTGAACAAACGATGAAAGGCATATAACAAGACCACACCAACTTATGGTGCGTCTAATCAGCCCACACAAAGACATATAGCGTAGAACCACGCTACGCAACTTATGAGTAGTCTAGTTCTGCCTAAACAAACAACATGTACGTGTGGCCGAACAACCCGCAACTTATGCGTTCGCACAGCCTCCGCAACATAACAACAAATAATATCACAATCTCATTTTGTCTGAATTCACACAGATAATCTGACTTTATCATACATACTTTTCAATTTTACCTTTTAGATCATGTCCTGAATTCAAAACAAATAAAAGCAATTAACTTTCTCAGTCATACTTASAGGTACACAATAGCAAAGGGTAATACAGTTTAAGGGAAAARGATCACATAAGTAAAACGAGCATTATACCTGACTKTTCCCTGCCTCGAAAACCCCGCCTGGGCTCCGRCAGAGCACCCGCAATCGGTGGATGAACCTCCCACAAGGTCTTGCTRCGGTCCTACGRGTTGCAATCCCGCCTGTCGCCKTCCTGTTGTAACCTTAGACTRTATTTAGAGTAAGAAAGGCAGAAGAAGGTGTCATTTCGTCTCTCAGATACAAGATGGGTGCTCACAGACTTGCGTGAGAGGGCCTTGTTGTCTTCAATCGCCTGAGKGYCCTGCAATGGTGGCCAATAACGCAACAAAAGCAGCCAGACCGCGGCGAGAACGCAGAGTACYAACCTCTTGACAAACCTCCAAGTTACTGTAGCGACCTCTCTAAAGAGCCTGACCACTCGTGACTCCTCTAAGTCGTCGTGCTCCGTTACCTCTGACAGGATTGCTGCCACGCAGTTTAGAACCACCACGTTCGATTAGAGCACAATCTCGTGCCTCATTCGAAAACAGGTAAAACAAAGTAAACTCCGCAGAAGACGTGATATACTCCGTAATCGTCCGTAGCAACAGCGCAGTTGATAAGCACAACGTGGTGCTCACCAGAAACAACAAGGCACAATGCCATGTATATTAACAATACACGGTGTTCACGGCATCGCAAAACTAACCCGACAAAAGCTCAGCAAATAGCAGCGGCAACAAGGCAGCGGACATGCAACAACAAAAAACTCAGTGGTGCTGTAGGGTGCCGTAATAAGGCAGCGGACCAAATCCACAGCTGTTCAAATTTGGAAAGTGCAGCGCCGACCTCAGAAAGGCACATACTGCAACGACCTTGCAAAGTCGGTAGCTCAGTCGGTCTCTCTGCAGGGCAACTCGGAATTAGCAAGATCGGAGCTTAGTCCCCACTAGTTGACTTCGACTCCAAGTTGGTTAATAATTTGTACCCAGTGATGGTTGCATTAGTCCCTTGATTCATAATAGGAGGCAGACCCAGACACAATGAGCAGCTTCATGTTCGTAACCGTCAAACTCAACAGCGGCATGCTCTCTAAAATAACTTGCATGTACCCGTTTCTTGGCAGCTTTAACAAATGCAGCAAATGGACCTATGCACAACAACCCAGATTTGAGTCCCGCAGCTCAGACCAGGGTCGCTATATACTTCCTTTTTGTATTTCCTCAACTGCCCATTCGTTGTCTACTTCCGCCTCTGTCGGGTGTGTACCGTTCTCGGCAGTGTGCACAGTCGTGTCTCACCCGAAACCACATCTTCAAGACAACAACAACTACTACTTCAATCTGAGCGGGCAATGGTCACAACTTTAAACATGCAATAGTCACAAATGTGGTACAGGTGGAGCTCAGCTGATCCAAGAGCGACAATGGGTGAACCCTAAGATCAGCTATCATGATATCTATGTGACTTAGTAATGAACACGGAACCGATCCTGTGCTCTGTCCATCACAAAGAGGGCARAATGAAAATGAATCTTCAGCCTGAAGGTGGGAAAATGCATCGCCAGTCACAGTAGATAACTCATGTTTTTCTCTCACTCGCCCCTATCTCTTATTACCTCCCTTACTTCCTCCTTTTTACTTAATGTATCTGGCCAGCTCACCGTCCCGGTTCATTTACACCGTCTTTCCCCGTTTCCCTGATTCGAACCCGTTATCGGATGAGTACACATTCTCTCTCTTTTCCAACCCAAACATAGGATTCGTGAAACCGCCCCCAAAAAATGTTGGGTTTGAAAGAAATTTATTTAGGATTATGAAAATACAGTTTTTAGGCCTTCTACAGGAGCAAGATTCTTTGCAAAGTTTAAAAAACAAAAAAAAAGAATAAAAAAATATTTTTAGAACCACTGCAAGTGACGAGGAAAAAAGCAAAATTTTCTACATTAAATCATTACTAGGCGGAGCATCGTGCATTTATAAATTCAAATATCCATGTTTTTTTTAATCTTAAAAGATCATGTGTATAGTCTTATAAGTTGTGTATCACAACGAACATGTTCGAGGGTTTGGCGAACGTGTGAATGTGTTATCTTGTTTGTTAAAACTTAATAGTACTTAATACGTTCGCCATAACATATTCTCCCATCTGTAGGCAAACTTCTTTTTTTTTAAATAAAAAATATATATATATATTTTGTGACGATATATATATATATATATATTTTTTGATTTCTTATTTTTAACTTGCGTTTCACTAAAAATTTCAAAATATTTCCGAGACAAACGTTGTTTGTGTTATTATTTTACATAACATATATTTTTTGACAAATATTTTATTCTTAACTTCAAATATGCTTTATAGAGTCTATAAATGTTGAAAACGACAGATAGTCTTATATGCCAAGATACACAAAAACTATTTTTTTACAACTTTCGAGTTTGTTTTATTGGAGCTCTGCTTTTCTGAAAGTTCATTGAGAATGACTTATAGTCCTATAACAGGATCTTTGCAAGAAAGAGTTTTCCTCCACATCTTGAGGATCACTCAACTGTTTGCTTGATTTTTTGCCTTGTCTCTCGGAAAGTGGTCGAAAATGTGTTTTTTTTTTTATATAAGAACTATAAGTTTCACTTCTAATTTTTCACTTTATACAAAATGTTGGGTTTTGTGGTTTTATTGGGTTTTCACGAATTTTGTGTTCTCGACGCTTTTCTACTTATTTACCTTCAATCTCCTTAACATATGGTCGTCACCCCCACTTGATTGGCTCGAGTTACAACTTCATTCTCACTAATTCTCCTTTTCTTCTACCTTCCTTTTTCTTTCACCACTCTCCCTCTCACCTCACTTGCTGCACCATCTTTTTCTTGASCGYCGTTCTCAATTTCTTATTTCAAACCCCATTTYCATATGTCTTCCTTCAACGGACCTGGCAAAGGYTGGCATGCTTTCCCGATYAARTTCATACGGTTCTTGTAGCAGTTASATGGACACGAATAACGACCAAACAACATRTGMAACCTGTCMAAGCCTCCAAGGAAAACAGTCGCTCCTCGATMATAGCGAAGAGCTAGGASAAACGGATCTCGTTCTACCACTTAGAAAATGAAAGGTACGCCCACCTTGCTGAGAATGATGGTGATGAGCACCAAGAGGAAAAGCCAGTTGGGAGGACCAATATTTCGACGACGAACTGGTGTGCAGCTACGGCCATGCTCTGACAGCTCTATTATTCACCTAATATGCAAAATAAGAACGAATCTTCCGTTAAAAAATGATCAGGTTCATCACCCTGCACAGTATTTAACCCTTATGTGACTTGTTAAAATCGAAATCTAACGCAACAGATCGACTCACCATGTCTAAAAACCCTAGTTTCGAGTCTTAGTTTGCTCAGAATGACCAAGGAATGACTAAGATAACCAAAATTTACTCCCTCCTTTTTCCTCACTTTCTCCCTCCTTTCTCCTCACTGTCTCCCTCGACACTTTCACCGGCTCTCTTCCTCCTCTACTTCCCCATACACTCTCCAATCCGTTAAACTCAGTCTGCCATTCGATTCGCCCGTCAAAAAGCTCCTACAAGGCACTTTTCGCTACTCAGATCCATTCCGAAACGAGCGAGTTGTGCATTTCCCCCCCTCCTGGCATACTCATCCATCCTTTCCTCACCAACTTTGTCCCTTCTTCTGACTGCATCTAACGCTGATATGCGTCCAGATTCACTCCTTTCTTTAGTCAGTGCAACCTTGGTGGTAGGTAACAAAAACCCAAAAAACTCCTGCGCACGAGGAAGTGCGCATCATCATTTTGGGTGCAGAGTCTGAAGTTGCTACTACCAGTGGAGTTGTCCGGCCTCAGCTATGGCCGCTATCAGCATACCGGGTGGATACCCCGCGTACATCCCCGTATTAGCGTAGCCGCCGTAGCGGAGAAGCAACGCGACCTCCACTAAGACTGCGAATAGAAAAAACAACGAGGCGAACCTCCAATCCGTCGACCTCCGCCCTCTTTTCTACTCGATTCTTCTCCCTACATCACAAGAGTCCCCTATCAACCTATCTGGTCGGCCAGACAACAAACATATGTGGCTTCATTGTAAAATTTGCCTACATGTATCTAGATGGAAACCTAAACTAAGAGGGTCCCAAACCTACAGGCCTACCTGCCTTCAAAAAAATAGAAAAAAAGGACAAAACAATTAAAAGGCCTAAGCTTTGTTAAATAAAGACCACCATCTATAGGTCTATGAATCAAGGCCAATGGGGCTCGAAGCTAGCAACCAAAATTCACTAATTACAGATCATTGGATTAAGTCCTGCAAGGCCCAAAATAAGGGAACAACAAACTTAGTTGAGTATGGTCCCACACCAGTGTGTGTCATTCTTGCACAGGGGCCATGCTAATCTTCTCTGTATTGTTCAAATTTTAAGGGATGACACGAAGAACTAACCCATGGGCGCGGCACTGCGATACCCTCATGGAACTGACCGGTCCTGGCTAATTCAGAATTATAGCATGTTGTTAATTTGCCTCCATTGAACTTCGAACTCAAGTCTGTATTTTCAACAGTTCATAGGTATACCAACTGAGCCAAAACCAGTTGTTCCCCACGTCGGTCCCGAAACCAAACCGGTACCGGGCCCGGACCAAATAAGTAATAATAATAAAGAAATAGTGATAATAAATAAAAGTAAAGAAAAAAAGGCCGATGAGGAGGGAAGGAGGGACCCACTTGTACTCCCTCGGTCCTGCCAGTTGGGCCCGCAATTGGACTCCCCAACAAAACTAAGAGGGATAGTCCCACGAGACCCTCAACGCCTCAGTTTTCTTCATAAGATGCTCTTTCGCTCCATCGCTGCCAACTGGTGGCCTCGATCCCCGGGTCTTCGTAATCTCAGTCCGACGTCATAACCTATAGGGCCAGGCCCAAACTCGGATATAAGAGGCGCGGACTTCCTCATAACGGGTATCCGTGTTGCCCCAAGGCCTGTTGGACAACATTAAAAAGCCGTTTCTTTGGCCCTCCGGCCATGTCKATGGCTCCTACGCACCCGRCCCTGCTGCACGAAGGGGTCAGATTTACCTGYYGCTGTCGTACATGTGACACAACTGCGCCGTCACTCCCACTTTTCTCACTAGGTTATCTCCCCCGAAATGTTGCGCTTTTACCACCTAAGCGTCGGGAAAAACCCCGACTTTTATAGTGTCGGTCGCGGCTTCTGCCGTTAACCAATATCATGGTCGACCCAAGAAGTCATGCACTGTGTACCTCACCGATCGTAGTGCCGTAGCAAGTAAGTCAAGCGGATATGATAGCTAAAACGTAGCCCCGATCATCCAAAGTTGGTTTCGAACACGACTGCGCGCTGCGTGTGCTACTGCAGTCGTCTCGCGACCTTTTTCTAGCTTATGCTACTAGGCGCGGGAGCCGCTCTCATAAACATAACCATAGGTCCGCCAAAAAACTCATGCATGCCCTCGAAGTGCACGCCCACACACTCTAATTAGATCAAAAGCGCGTGCCATTTCGAACCCCTGAGAATTGGTTATGGTCACACAGAAATGCGACACTCTCTCGAGTATTGTCAAAAACGCACCTTMTGCAAGATGCAAAAATGTGCCCAAATACCCTTGTAAGGGTATTCGGGCCGACACCGTTAACGGCTTCAAATGAAGTATTGCTGCGGCCCGCAACTTCCGGGCTTCGGGGTACCACCGTACCAGACCTCAATGGCTCGAAGCGCCACCCAAAACAAAGTCGAAACGACACTGCAGCGGTTCGGGAAAACTTGGCGCGCAGGGGGTCGGCCGGGTCGGCATSGATGGATGCTCTCTTAGATAGGAAAGTACTTTCAGCCTCATTAAACCACCAGTAGCTGGCCCAGCTATCGGACGCGGTGCTTCCCGTATACACGCCGCGTCGGGAGGGGCACCCACCTTGCAACGATCAGTACCGCCCGAAACGAGAACAAACAAAGAAATAACAAAAACGGGCGAGGCGGGGGGAACGGCGGGAAGAAAGAAAGAAAGAGAGAGAGAGAGAGAGAGAGAGAGAGAGAGAGAGAGAGAGAGAGAGAGAGAGAGAGAGAGAGGGCGTCAGGTTGTACCTGATGCCGAGTTTGCTGCGTCAGATGCTCCCTGACACCCTCCCTCTCTCTCTCTCTCTCTCTCACACACACACACACA
>BFEA01001111.1:36170-47774 GCA_003427395.1 Chara braunii
ACAATGTGGCACTCACGTCGATCCAGCCTTTGGTCCCAGGTCTCCGTGCAGCCAARAGTGGCAGGCCGTATGGGGCGACATCGAACAATGTGGCATGCACAAACGCCGACCGGGTCAAGTAAAGGAAGACATGCGGACACGTATCCATGCGTTCGGACAGAGGGCGCGCCGCAGTGGCCAGAAGCTTACAACGTGGCACCCACCCCAACATGGGCTCGGGCACGGTTCTCCTTTGAGCCGAAAGTCGAGTACCACATCGGGCAAAAGGGGCTTCTGACGAAAGCAGCAAAACTGAAAAAAGAAAAAAAGGAAAAAAAAAAAAAAAAAAAAAGATGCAAGCAGCTTATCGGCCCCTATACAAGGGCGACGACTCTCTTCGGATGCGGATGACCGTCGTTAAAACATTTGAGGGAGGTGGGGAGCCAGAAGGTGGGGGAAATCTTTGGAACGAAGGGCCGAATGTGCGAACCAACGGTTCCTCTCGTAGTGGGTTGGATTACCATTGCGACGGYGGTGCATCAGTAGGGTAAAACTAACCTGTCTCAGGACGGTGTAAACCCAACTCACGTTCCGAGTTGGTGGGTGAACATTGCAGGGCTAAACTCAAATTTCTCTGGGTTTCGCAAGTGCCGCTATCTTGGCGGCGTCCGTTCCCAGGGAGTTCAACAGCGGACTGGAGGCTGGGTAGGACTCTCCCAGGAGGGAGTTCCGTCAGAGAAATTCAGGCGTTTCTTATACTAGACGGATTGGCCTAACCATTCGATGTCATCGTCCCAATGATAACCGCTTTTGTATGAGATTTGCCGTACCACCATTCTTAGGTCCTTTTATGTACACCGCGACCTTTTTACCCCCTTTTTCAAGGAGGCGGGCTGGCGTGTGTCGTTCCAAGCCTAGCCCGTTCATCATAATGCCCCTCTTATGGTTGAGAGAGTCTGCCTATTTTTGCAGCGAGGGGTATCAGTTGGACTGCTGTTCCGCACGTGTGATGGTCAGACATCTCACTCTCCTCGAGGCTTCGAGGCGTCCTACCGACACTGCTGGGGGGATGCCGCTCTGACTCCCGATTCCCTCGTTAAAGGGTTTCGGATTCCCTTGCAACATTGCCCCGTTCAATTGTGACACCACTTGCTCCATTTCCCTTTACTTGTTCTTCTTGGCCTCCCTTATTGCTTCCTCCCTTCCCAATTCCTGGGTTCGCCTTTTCCTTGTTGGTTTTCCCGTTCCATGGATGTATTTGCTCGGGTCTCCCACTCTGCGAGGTTGGTTTCCTCCTTATTTGCACCTAAGGAGGGCGTTGATCCATATTACCGAGGTGAACTTCAAGGTTTTTGCGATGGGGTGGGAGTTCCCCTATGTCAAAACGTCTTGCGCCATTTTGACTTTGTTGTTTCTCACTGGGTAGAATTGTCAGACTTTCCCGTTATTGTCCCTGGTCTTAGGAGTCCTTCTCAGGTGGTGGCAAAAGGGTCCGAGGTCCGTCTTAGTATTTCGTCCCTTTTGATCCATATCTTGTGGTTATATGCCACAATTGCCCTTTGCCATTGGTCTGCCAGCACTCCAATGGTGGATCTAGGAGAGATCCTGTTTAGGGCTTTCTTCACATGGGGAGGGCCAGATATTTCATTCACACATTTGTCCACCCCTTGCGACAGAAGACTGCTTATCAACGACTTATATTTGTCCGCTTTTTTATCGTGAGCCTTTTTGGTTGCATAGTCCATGCACACAGTAAATTCCCATATTTCATTCACACATTTGTTCTTTTTACTGTGTGAGATTGCGACGTCCTGTCGTAGTGATTGCATGTGGCTCCCAATCGCCCATTTCCCTTGGATTGCAGTTAGATTTTCCAGGGATATGTTAAGGTTTTGGAGTATCCCTGCATCAGATCTTTGCTCCAGCCATCTCGTGAATTCCTTTATTACCTTGTTAAGTCGTTCTTGTCCTAGTGATTTAAGTTCCTCGTTGGGGCACTTGCATAGCAGATGTTTTATTGTTTCTCGTTGTCCTGTTTGACTCAGTGTGCATGTCGGGTTTATTGACGTATTATATACGTTTTTTACCGAGTTGCACTGAAGGTTGTTATGACAGACCCTTACCATAAAGAGGTATTGGTCGTTTGTCAAAATATCATTCCTAAGCCATCCTCTGCTCGCATTGGCCTGCACCTCCAGCACAAGAACTGTAAGTATGCATTTTTGTCTTGTAACCCTTCGGTGTGTTCCTTTTGGTAATTCTTTCGTATGGCTTTCACTAGTTTCTTTGCGTTTGTTATCTCAACCTTTCCCTCATAGAACTTGCCTTGCGCATTTATTTTGATCCTCTTTTCTAGGAAGAGGAAGTATATTTTCGCTATGAACGTTCTTCCTTTCGATCGTGAATTTCCTTCCTCACCATGTAGGACTAGGCGGGTTTTCCCTGTGCTTTCTGCTTTCCAGCCAGGGTCATCCTGGTCACTGTTAAGGGTAACCTTCCAGTTAAGGAAGTGTTGGCCCTCAGGATCCAAGTCTATTCCCGCGCCCTTCGAAAGAGCTCGATCCACCATGTGAAAGCAGACCGGGTGGTAGGGCAATTGCTATTTAGCCAGTTGAATGTGTTTCTCGCCAGGGTTGTGGCATCTATTTGTCTTGTCGAAGGTACACTGAGTTCCATCTGCTTGGGGTGTGCCTGAAGGAGTAGTGGAATTCCTTCTTTGGTTTGGAATTCAATCATTGCTCGTACTGCTTTGTATATTACGTTGTCCGCTTTGTTCAGTACTATTTTTGAGACCTCGATAGCATTAAATATTATGTCAATAAGTGGTTTCCCTTCTGTCTCAATGATTTCAATTTTATTTATCGCACGAAGGTTAGCCATATCAGGCTCGCTGATTCGATCTAGTCGTTTCTGGATTTGCTCCAGTTTGACTAGTCTGGTATCTTTCGTGTATCGCTTGTTAGTCACTTCGTGCCCACTGGACACGTCCAGACCCAAATGCCTGTAGGTGTCTCCCCTTTTGACTCTTTGGACAACATTCCCTTGTAGGCAGATATCGAGGTCCCAATTTCTCCGTACCCCTTCGGTGTATTCTTCTGCAAAGAAAGCGCACTTATCCATTCCACATCTCATGGTTGCCCATGACATCTTGGCATCCGATATTTCGATCATCTTGGTGATATCCTCCTTATTGTCGGATAACCTCAATTGGTCGTCGATATAATCAAGCAGTGGTACTCCGGTTTCAACATTTTCCAAAGAGTATCCTTTGGTTTCTTTTTCAATCCACTTGGACTCTGTATCTTTTGCCACATTGAATGTGAGAACTGAGATCGTGTTGCCCTGGGATACCCCTCTTTTCACCTCTAGGGGGCGTGAGTATTTTCCATTGACGCAAAAGATTACCCTATTCCCTGTGCATGTGCTAAGCCATAGTTTTTCGAGCTCTTTCGGGACTCCCGTGAGGTTAATTATTTTCTTTATAAGCCCAAGTTGCAACGAAGGGAAGGCCGACTTGAGGTCCTTAAAAACCCCCACAATGGGTTTACTTCTCCTTCGAGCATCCTCAAGGCAAGTTTGGACATTCATAGAGCTGTCAGCACATCCCTGGATAGGATACCCTTTCGGGTGCCCCGTTGGGAGTTGCTCCAGTTTTCGTTCTCATTCATTTGTGTTTCAATCCTCATAGTGAGGACCTTGGATAGGACCGTGAAACACGCTGGGAGTAATGCCACTGGCCGGTAGCTTCCCGGTAGGTTTAAGTCTTTCCCGCTTTTTGGCAGTAGGACTGTTATCCCGACCTTCCATGCTTTCGGGATCTGTCCCTCATCTGCGAGGATGTTGAACAACACCGTCCAATAGGTCAGCAACCCGTTTCGACAACACTGCTGCCAAATTCGATTGCTGATTCCATCGTACGCAGGTGCCTTCTTCCCATGTGTCTCTTTCAAGGCTTTCAATACTTTTGTCCGAGTGAATTTGGTGTGCTGCGTATGTTGTTCTCTACCCCTCCACAACTCCGCCAAGTACTCCTCTCCTTTAGGGAAAGGCGGGAGGTCGCCCGGTTCGAGTTGGTCCCCATCCATTTCAGCTCCCCAATGATTAAAGGGTTCTTCAACTGGCGTGGGGGTTTCGTCGTCCGTTGCATTTTCCCATAGTCTTTGGTGGAACTTATGTTGGTCCAAGTGGTACAGGGCATTAATATATGTACCATGCTTGAAGTAGAGTTTCCGTCGAGCTCTATCTCTCATCTCACCTCCTGGGCCTTTCACGGTCATCCGAGCTCTGTTTGCACTTCCAAATGTCTCAATTGTAGATTTGTTGAGCATCCATCGAATGATGAGGTCCACTTTTTGAAAATGCGCGAGCGGGTATTTATTTCGTTTACCCTTTTTAAGTTCATTCATTCCCAATTTAAGGATAAGCTTTGAGTCGCTCCTGAATTGGGATAACTTTAGGCGATTGTTAATGTCCTAGCGTGCAACCCTCCCAAATTCCAAGCACGTTCAAATGTCGCTTTCCTATCTGATAATATCCCTTGTGGTTTATCGGCATTGAGTTCGCCGTTGCATGGGTTATAGGCCCCGTGTCTGCCCCTTTGCTTACTTGATCAGGAGAAATTCTTTAGGGATACCGCCTCCCAACTGTTGTCCCTGCACCTGGTTTGTGGCACCAGGACCACCGAATCTGTTTGAGGGGCTGCCGCAGCTGTGTTTCGGCTCCCCGACCGGTTTTTTAATGGTTCCCACATTTTCGAAGATTTTCCTCCATCAGTGCATGAAGTGCTCTTGAATTCTGACACCTCTTGGCTTCCCTTTAGGGTCGGTCTGTTCCCCCCTTTTTGCTTTTCTTGGAACGAGGGGTATCGGTTGGTTCGGCATTCCACACGAATGATAGGCATATCTCACTCGCCTCGGGGGGGATTGGAGGGTCACTATGCCGTTCGAGTGTTGGGCAAAACATCACGCTCTCTCGGTTTGACTCCCAACCCGGTCCTCGAGGGGGTACATTGGTCCTTCCGATTCTGCCGAGGGGATGCCGCTCTGACTCCCGATTCCCTCATCAGAGGGTCTCTGATGTCTTTGCGGTGTTACCCATTCCAATGCTGACACCTCTTGGTTTCCCTTTAGGGTGGTCCGTTTGCCCCGTTTTGCTTGCTACTTCTCTCGATTTTTCGCACTGCCGTGGGGATGCCACTTTGACTCCTAATTGCCTCGTTAGAGGGTCTCAGATGTTTTTGCGACATTGCCCCTTCCAATTCTGACACCTCTTGGCTTCCATTTAGGGTCGGTCCGTTCTCCCCTTTTGTTACGCACTTCCCGTGAGGGTAATATCGAGTGGATCATGTGTGGGCWCATATATAGAGTATATGGCCCGGTTGATATGATGCTCCTGGCTGGCTTCTGTTGTTACTAACATATGTTATGTGACAAGTCTTTATTACCGTCTTAGACGAGGCTTGCTCTCATTTTCATGACGGCAGTCTTGGGCTAGTTGTCTAAGTCGTTGAAAGGGGCTATACCCACTCCCAACACAGGATGGTTTAGGGGGAGCCAATGCTCATAGAGCGCTAGGTCTTCCCTTTGTTGCCCTCCAGCGGTAAAGAGGGCAGCCCGTTTCACAGACCTGTTCGCTAGTTTTCTAAGACGTTAAGGGCTGCACCCACCCTCAGCGCAAGGCGAGAACTTTGGGGAGTCTATACGCCTGAATCGTTAGACTTTCCCCTTGTTGCTCTCTTCCACTGGGGTGAGGGCAACCCTTTTTCCACAGACCTGTCATGCAACATGCTAATTACTAACTATTCTGCCACACTAAGTTGTATGGCTCTCCCGTGCCCTCCACATCCACACGAATGCAAGGGTCGAGCTCCAAGACTCACCCCAACAAGCGAAGAGGCGGGTGGGCAAGATCGCCGAGGGGCAGGCAGGGAAGACCCGTAACCTGTCTCACGACGGTCTAAGCCCAGCTCACGTTCCCTCTTGGTGGGTGAACAATCCAACACTTGGTGAATTCTGCTTCACAATGATAGGAAGAGCCGACATCGAAGGATCAAAAACCAACGTCGCTATGAACGCTTGGCTGCCACAAGCCAGTTATCCYTGTGGTAACTTTTCTGACACCTCTAGCTTCAAGTCCTGAAACGCTAAAGGATCGATAGGCCATGCTCTCACAGTTTGTATTAGTACTGGAAGCTTTTGCCCTTTTGCTCCACACGAGATTTCTGTTCTCGTTGAGTTCATCTTACGACACCTGCGTTATCTTCTAACAGATGTGCCGCCCCAGCCAAACTCCCCACCTGACAATGTCTTTCGCTTGGATCGGACAGGNGACACCTGCGTTATCTTCTAACAGATGTGCCGCCCCAGCCAAACTCCCCACCTGACAATGTCTTTCGCTTGGATCGGACAGGCCACGAGGGCCTGTACCTTGGATCGAGAAGAAGGGGCAGAGCCCCGGCTCCACCTCACGAAATAAGTAAAATAATGTTAAAAGTAGTGGTATTTCACTTGCGCTGTAAGGGTCCCACTTATTCTACACCTGTCAAGTCCTTTCGCAGAGTCGAACTAGAGTCAAGCTCAACAGGGTCTTCTTTCCCCGCTGATTCCCCTCGCTATGGTTTCGCAGGATGGTAAATAGGGACAGTGGGAATCTCGTTAATCCATTCATGCGCGTCACTAATWAGATGACGAGGCATTTGGCTACCTTAAGAGATTCATAGTTACTCCCATCGTTTAGCCGCGCTTGGTTGAATCTCTTCACTATGACATTCAGAGCACTAGGCAGAAATCACATTGCGTCAACATCCGTTGGGACCATCGCAATGCTTTGTYTTAATTAAACAGTCGGATTCCCCTTTTCGGCATCAGTTTTGAGTCGGCAGTTTGATGCTTAGGGAGAGACCCACAGCCCCACCCGAAAGGTGGGGACATAAGACATTCTACGCCCGTCGGCACAGTGGCACGCGGGCTCCGCCCTCGCCGCGAGAGCAGCTCAGGCAGACCACCGGCAGCCAACGACAACGAGGCGCAGACCCCTCGGCCCAGCCCTCAGAGCCAATCCTTTTCCCAAGSTTACGGATCCATATTGCCGACTTCCCTTACCTACATTCTTCCTTTGACCAGAGGCTGCTTACCTAGGAAACCTGATACGGTTTTGAGGACGGTCGGGCGTGAGAGGTACCCGCAGCTCCAGATTTTCAAGGGCCGTCGGGGGCGCGCTGGACACCACADGACGCGCGGTGCTTTGCCGGGCGCTGCACCCTATCTCCAGTTGATCCGATTCCAGGGTGGGCGAGCCGTCAAGAAGGAAAGACAACCCGCCCCACTGCCCCCGCCAGCATCACCGGAGCTGCTTACGTTACCGTCCACCTCCACAACCCGGTTCGGGAATATTAAACAGAACCCCTTTCAAAGTGCGGCGCGCAGTGCGCCCTTGATACAAGGTTTCCACATCTCTTAGGGCCGACTGACCCATGTCCAAGCGCTGTTCACATGGAACCCTTCTCCACTTCGGTCTTCAAAGTTCTCATTTGAATATTTGCTACTACCACCAAGATCTGCACCGGGACGCGCTTCACCTAGGCTCACGCTCCACGCTTCGCAGCAGGCCCCGCGCATCAGAATCGCTGCGACGGCCGAGCATAGGTCGCGCGCTTCAGCGCCATCCATTTGCGGGGCTAATTGATTCGGCAGGTGAGTTGTTACACACTCCTTAGCGGATTTCGACTTCCATGACCTCCGTCCTGCTGTCTGTATCAATCAACACCCTTTGTGGTGTCTGGGTTAGCGCGCAGTTTGTCACCGTAGCTCAACTTTCGGTTCATCCCACATCGCCAGTTCTGCTTACCAAAAATGGCCCACTTSGAGCTTTCATTGATCCTCGGGGTTCGCTTAAGCAACCCCGAAATCTTACCTATTTAAAGTTTGAGAATAGGTCGAGGGTGTTTCACCCCCGAGGCCTCTAATCATTCGCTTTTCCCGATAAAACTGTTCAACAACTGCAGCTATCCTGAGGGAAACTTCGAAGGGAACCAGCTACCAGACGGTTCGATTAGTCTTTCGCCCCTATACCCAAGTCCGACGAACGATTTGCACGTCAGTATCGATGCGAGCCTCCACCAGAGTTTCCTCTGGCCTCGCCCTGCTCAGGCATAGTTCACCATCTTTCGGGTCCCAACGGGCATGCTCACACTCAAACCTCTCACATTAGATCGTGGTTGGCGGACGGTGCACCCACAGAGGGTTCCCGCCACTCAGGTTTCTTCCGCCTCGTGGGCTAATCACATTGGCTCGCATGCATGTTGAACTCCTCGGTCTGTGTTTCAAGACAGGCAGGATAGAGAAATTTCACCAGCATCCTGAACACGCAGGAACCCGAACGGGCCCGCCGAAAGAGGCGCGTGCTCAAGGTCCTCGACTGCCGTGACGGCCACCCGTGGGGGGTTTTAATCGCTCCCCACCGCAATGCCGGTCACAGCAGCCCATGCTGGCAGGCGCCCCACGTCCAACAAGGAAAGCGACAACACATTCGGAGTCCACCCTTGCCCAGACGGGAGTGCACGACTTCCCCTCCATCCGCTTCTCGCTCGGCAATTTCAAGCACTATTTAACTCTCTTTTCAAAGTTCTTTTCATCCTTTCCTCGCTGTACTTCTTCGCTATCGGTCCCTCCAACATATCTAGCCTTGGATAGGACTTACCACCCAATTGGGGCTGCATTCCCAAGCAACCCGACTCTTGGACAACACCTCGTTGCGCAGCAGGGTCCGGCGGTCGACGGGGCTGTCACCCTCTTCGGCGTCCGCTTCCAGGGAACCTGCACACGGCCCGCTGCAGAGGTTGCCTCTCAAGACTACAATTCAGGGAGCARCACAGCCCCCGGATTTTCAGTCTGGGCTATTCCCGGTTCGCTCGCCGCTACCAAGGGAATCCTCGTTGGTTTCTCTTCCTCCGCTTAGTTATATGCTTAAATTGGGCGGGTGCTCCCRCCCGACCTGAGATCAAAAGGCAAGGTCCGACATACCTCCACAGCTCGAGGCCGACACCCCCAACCGCAAGCCCACCTCAAGCTGATCGGAGCGAACGGAAGGCCGCGACCACACAAACCGGAGGGACGACCWTACGTGCCGTTTTCAGGGAAATGAAGACCACCACCCAGAAACGGGTGCTGGAGGGTAACAACACAGCGGAGCGAAACGCACCACTCAGGGCTGCGGCCCCCACAGGCCCGCTCGGAATGCTCTCCAATTCCCTTCCACTTTAGGATATCGACGCTCTCCAAGTGGGAAGCCAGGGAAGCCACGACCACGGACCCCACCACTCTCCGAAATTGAAGGTGCTGAGGTCGTGAGGAATCCAATGATCCTCAGGCGAGCGTGCCCTCGGCAGAAGCCTTGGGCGCCACGTGCGYTCAAGGTATCGATGGCTCACGGATTTCTGCAATTCATATTGAGTATCGCATTTCGCTGCGATCGTTATCGTTGCGAGGGGCAAGATATTCGTTTGCCGAGAGTTCTACAATATGGTGCCGTTCCGACAGGACCGACCACTCCACCAAAACAGAAGGGGGCCGTCAACCCGGACAGCGGCAAATCAGAGAAGGTACATCAATAAGACGTTGCAAAGTCGTCGCCACAAGCCGCTGCCACGGGCCCGCCCAACCCCCCGTTCGGGGGGCAGGGCACGGCACCATGGAGCAGCGGGGCAACAAGGGTGCAAGGCGCTGTCTCCTCGCCCCCCACCCAACCCGACACCACCCCGTTCACGACCAAAACCCTCCCCCAACGGCCCCCCACCCCGAGATTCAGACCACCTCGACTGTGTTAAGCACGACGATCTGTCTGGAAAGGAGAACCGCGTTGGGAAGGAAGGCAGGACGAAACGGTGAGGGGCCGAGGACCCCGCAACACACCCCGCCCCTAGCCTGTACCACGACCCTTGATCTTCAAACAAGCCACAAGCTCCGCACGAAGCCGAGGTCGAGGCCGGGATGGAAAGGAAGTCTGGACAAAGCTGAGATGGGAAGGAGATGGGGTACGCAGGCCGAGGGCAGCCGCCACCACCCGACATCCCGCCCCTGACCCTCCCGCAGGGCTGTCCGTGCYCGGACCAACCGCCATCCCGACCAGAAGTCGAGAGTGTGGCTGTGCCAAGGTAACAACCTGCGGAGGCGAGACGGGATGAAGGGGGAACAACGCCACAAGCCCCCGGACCCTGCCCACTCCCCCCACCCTCGACCTACACCACGCGCCCCTCTGCGCCGGGCCAGCCGCCAGCTGGGCACTAAGCCCAAGATGGTGCTAAAACGGAAGAGAAAAGCGGATGCTGGGAGGATGGGAGCAAAGGGCAGCGGAAGAGCGAGCAAGCCAGCGTCCCACACCCCGAAGATCGGCCATTCACGTGTSAATGATCCTTCCGCAGGTTCACCTACGGAAACCTTGTTACGACTTTTCCTTCCTCTAAATGATAAGGTTCAATGAACTTCTCACAGCGACCCCAGCGGCAAACCACCGAGATCACCGCAATCCAGACACTTCACCAGACCATTCAATCGGTAGGAGCGACGGGCGGTGTGTACAAAGGGCAGGGACGTAATCAGCGCGAGCTGATGACTCGCGCTTACTAGGCATTCCTCGTTCAAGATCGATAATTACAACAATCTATCCCCGTCACGATGAACCTTAAGAAGGTTACCCGGGCCTTTCCACCCTGGCAAGCGACTCGTTGGATTCATCAGTGTAGCGCGCGTGCGGCCYAGAACATCTAAGGGCATCACAGACCTGTTATTGCCTCAAAATTCCGTTGGCTAGTCGTCCAATAGTCCCTCTAAGAAGCTGGCCACGAGGAAAGGTCCCCGCGTAGCTATTTAGCAGGCTGAGGTCTCGTTCGTTAACGGAATTAACCRGACAAATCACTCCACCAACTAAGCACAGCCATGCACCACCACCCATAGAATCAAGAAAGCGCTCTCAATCTATCAATCCTTCCTATGTCTGGACCTGGTGAGTTTCCCCGCGTTGAGTCAAATTGAGCCGCAGGCTCCATGCCTGGTGGTGCCCTTCCGTCAATTCCTTTAAGTTTCAKCCTTGCGACCATACTCCCCCCGGAACCCGTAAACTTTGATTTCTCGCAAGGTGCTGGCCTCTTCATCCAATAGACATCCGCCAATCCCTAGTCGGCATCGTTTATGGTTGAGACTAGGACGGTATCTGATCGTCTTCGATCCCCCAACTTTCGTTCTTGATTAATGAGAACGTCCTTGGCAAATGCTTTCGCAGAAGTTCGTCATCCATAAATCCAAGAATTTCACCTCTCACAATGGAATACGAATGCCCCCAACCGTCTCCATTAATCATTACTCCAATCATGAAGACCTACGAAATAGGACCAGAGTCCTATCACGTTATTTCATCCCTATATGTTCAGAGCACAGGCCTGCCTTGAACACTCTAATTTTTTCAAAGTAACAGCGCCGGCTCTGGATCCTTGCCAATAAAGGCAAGGAACGCATACCCGGCAAGAAAGGCGAAAGGGCCGGTACACGCCCGCAAGAGCGGACCAACCCCTCCCACCCAAAATCCAACTACGAGCTTTTTAACTGCAACAACTTAAATATACGCTATTGGAGC
>BFEA01001112.1:89044-108365 GCA_003427395.1 Chara braunii
GTGGGCATTTTTATTTCCTCTCCTTTGTCTCTTCTCCCTCCTCCCTCTTCGTCTGTGTATGATATCTCACCTCATTCTGTTTGGTCACGATTTTTTACTATTAGTAATCATCAGCCGATGGACAATTTTCTGGACTTGCATTGTTGACAACTGTCTCACGATCTGGGTTCATTACATTTTGAATTTTTAGGAGAAAAATGAAAACTGAAATTTCAGGTGTTGCGCTATTCCGGTTTTCCACAACAGAAATAGCGGGAAAACAAAATCCAAGAAATTTTTTTTTTTGGATTTTTGGCAGTGAGGTCAAAATCGTGATTTGGGGGGCTAACTAGTGTGCTCTAATCAATCAATCAAGACTAATCAGCTATTTAGTCCCTGCACACATGTCCGATCAGGTTGTCCTGATTCACGTGCGGTGTTCCGATACCAACTGTTACATGCCCAGTTGGGCGATGTACATATATAACTGAGGATCCGCAATGTGATGAAAAGGACTGAATGGACAATGCAGTGCAAGTGAAATCTCAACAAGCAGTGTACATCCTGATACATACAAAAATGGTGCTTTATAGCGAAGTGGAAGACTTAGATACAAGTCCTGACCTGACCGGGACTGAACTCTATCACGTAGTGCAAGACAGCACAGCAGAATGACTAGCCCAATCAATGTCGCAACGCAGACCAAACATACATCATTCTCATCACAAGGTGTGAAGGGGCCTGACGCTACACACAGGAAGAATGTGCCAGGTCGAGATCATGCACAGACGAAGAGGAGGGGAACAGATGAAGAAGAGGGGGGGAGATGGGAATGTCGTCAACAGCAAGTCTTTGTTACAAGTCCCAAATAATCCCTCGTCAAAATGTCTGAAGTGCAATGTCGAGTCTGGATCCAAATGTCACCAAGCCGCTCTCTCATAGTCTGCTGATGCAGTGAAGTCAGGTAGCGAGAGGGTTTGAGGGAGATGGTGGACTGAGAAGAGGAAGAAGAGGAACTCTCTCTCTCATGTGCCAGGTACTAACCTGTGAAGATGGCGCTGTGCCGCAGGTACCTCGAAGGTGAAGCTGGAGCTATGGCGTTGCAGGTAAGTATCCCTGCCCTCCGCCCAATCTCTCTCTCTCTCTAGTACTACTCTAGCTCCTAAGAGCGCCCAGCGCTGAAGACTACTGCTAGCGCTAGTACTACACCTGCAGCGCTCCTCCCGAGTGCTGCTGCCGAATCCTGAAGACTACCTCCTGCCTCCTGAACTGCACGTGAAGTGCCTGGGAAGTACCTAGGGACTACCTGCAGCCTGCAGGGCGGGCCAGTCCTATATAGTGCCGGCCCGTCCAGGAGGCTGCTCTTGCCAATGCCAAAACGTGCCAGACTCTGGCTCTGAAGCTCAACCAAGGGTTGTCTTGAAAACAGGCCCAATATGGCCTGTGCTAAAACCCTGGTCTGGTGCCTGAGTTTCAGGGTAGGTTGATCTTTTGAGGGCCTGAAAATGGCCCTCAGTTTCAGGCTGAAAAGACTCGGGGCCGGAAAGGC
This sequence comes from Chara braunii, assembly GCA_003427395.1. NCBI lineage: Eukaryota > Viridiplantae > Streptophyta > Charophyceae > Charales > Characeae > Chara > Chara braunii. Next base: position 90,573 of record BFEA01001112.1, read on the forward strand.
CGTGATTTAGGCTGAAACAACACAGGGCCTGTAGGCCCATTGTTTTCAGGCTTTCAGGCTGAAACGACACAGGGCCTGGAGGCCCTTGTTTTCAGGCTTTCGGGCTGAAAACGACACGGGCCTGAAAATGGCGCGTGCAGCCTGTTGCAGGCACAGCATGTAACAGATGCCTATGCTGACCCTGAATATTTCATCGATGTTTCCATGTGTGCGGGCGTGGCCGTACTGACTTGACTTGTATGTTGCATTATTCCATGTCTTGCCGGTGGAAAAGGAACGAGATTGATGTGAATACGAAGGCAGGCCATACAATCATTTTTTTTGTCAAAAGCCATATCCAGTCTGATCAAATGCAAATGCTATTTATTCATCACGGATGGCAGGTAAGCTGATCGATGTGAGAGTTTGAAACCTTGTTTTCTTTCCAGCCTCTTTTGTGGAACTTATGCTCTTGGCTGCAGGTCCACCCACTACCACCCCTATGGCCAGGCATTTTCCAAAAAGGTAAATGCTGCCCTCATTTCAGATTCGTTCTGTGAGGGCCATCCAAAGTAGTGCTGATTGAAAATTGGAATGTTTGGTTGAAGTGAGTTGGCACTCTGCGGATAGGCATGCATGTATGCGGCCACCATTTTCACCCGAGTTAGAACAAACGGTCATTGGAGCTGTGTTTGGAGCTACTTGCATTCTAAATGCAGCAATAATGACCGGGTGTTCTATTCAAGTGAAGACGGTGGCTGTATTCCACCACAGCCTTTCTTCCACTTGGCCGATGAAACAGTCTGTGGGAGCCCCCAGTTTCTTGTCCTCTCGTCCTTTCTGCCTACGGCTCCCGGGGCATTTCTCTGTGACTATATACAGATATAATTCACGACTTGGAGTTGCTCCTGTTTCTACTGTCTTCTTCTTCTTCTATTACTGTTTGTCCCTTCATTCGTGGCTTGATGTCATGTTCTTCCGTGATCTATCCTGTCTTTGATTTTATCCTTTGCAGGTTGTCCCAACTGTAAAGGAAGGACTTGTTGCGGATTGGGACCTCGTGGAAGGCTTATGGGAGCACGCATTTCGGTAGGTCCCTACCTGTTGGTTAACATTTTTCCTTTTTATCCGGTCTTGCACTGTGGCCTGCCAATATCACCGTGTGTTGACTGTCCTGGGCTGATTGGTTTCTGTTCATACTAGCACATGGATTGGTAGTTAAACACAGGTCATACATCATTGGTTGTTTTCTCTACCAGCATGCTTTATTGGTAGTTGAACACATGTTACATGGTTGCTTTTCCGTTGTTGTTTTTTTTTCCTTTCCCAAACCTAAGGCTAGCAAGCCCCCCAGCCCCGCCTATTCTGGGGGGCAGCAGTCCGGTTGCTTTCGATCAGGACACTGATTGGTAGTTAAACACATATGTGATTGGTTGTTGTCTTACTTATGTCACTAGTGAGAGGAAACAACACATCGAAATAGGTGGTAGGTTCCCAGTGTCGACAGTCAAAAGGCGTGCGGCCACATGTGAATCCCAACTGTGAGGTTCTATGGACAGTTGGAATATCGTGCTGTTTTATTCATTTGCAAGGAAAATGAACAACAGCGAGATGACAATATCCAGATTGCACAATCACATTGAAAGCCAGAAAGTATCACAGTGTCCAGAAAGCACCATTGCACCAATATAACACCAATGGAGAATCGTAACACTGAAAACCCAATGTCAATGAGAGCTCGCTCTCAACACCACCAACATAAATCTCCAGGACCTTCTCCCTACTTGGCGCTCAGCACCCAGCGTACTTCCTACGAAGCTACTGTCTGCCTACTAATTGACAATGCAACTGTTGACGTCAGCAGCCAACGAAGTACTTGAAGATGTCGCCCAAGGCAGACCATCGCCAATACCAGGTATGTACCCTCACATCATCATCATCATCATCCTTCTCTCTCTCCCTCAACTCTTACCCACGTCTTACCTCTGTACACCTGAAGACCACCCCTGTGCCTCACTGTAGTCCAAGCCCCAGCCAGCTATGGAGGCTGGGCTATGGCGCTGCCCTCAGCAGCGGTCTTCTTCTCGCACAACCGCACGCTTACTGCACCTTGCCCTTAGCGCACAGCAGCACGCGAGCGTATGCTCCAGCAGCGCTGCCGCACAAACTGGCAAGTGCCTGAATGAGCCTCCAGGCAGCGAGCTCTTTCCTATATGGAAAGAGTGCCTGCCCCGACGGACTGGCCGGGCTGGGCCTGTGCCCAGAAGCTTCCGGTAGGCCCTGCTTCAGCTGCTGGGCCTCGTTCGGTTAGGCTCTCCAACTGTCTGTGTATGTTGCAGCGATTCTTGCCCAGGGCCTGCATTTTAGAAAAGGCCTGGAAGGCCAAAGAAAGTCTTTGCATCACGGGTACTGTGTTCCCTCAACCAACTGGCGCGATGCAACTGCCTGAACCCCGAAATGCGAAATTGACAGCGAGGGCCTTTGTGCTCTGCCAGGCCCGCCTTCACTCAGGGCGGACGCATCTGTAGTATGGGCCCCTTAGGCCTGCCGAGGAGCCTGATCCTCACATTCCCTCCTCCTTTGCTTCGATAGTCCTCTGAGAAGTCTTCTAATCTGCAGGCATCTTTCCCTTGAGTGCTCTCTCGTAGCCTGCAATCACTTGAAGTGCTGTTTGCTGTAACTCTTCTCTTGTAAACCACCGATCTTCACTAGGATCAGTATGGTGTCTGAATCTGACACAGTACTGCATCGTTGGCTTTGGAGGACGGCCTCTAGCTGAAGCAGGGCCTACCGATGCTCCACAATTTCGTCAATGTCCACTTCACCATCCATGGTTGGGGGCAGCATTGACCATCTGGAGGGAAACTGTGCAGTCACTGCGAAAGGTGCCAGCTTTGAGGCGTGAAAAACTGGGTGTGTGCGTTGGTGAGGTGGGATGTGAATCACATAGGAAGGTCCGTCTACCTGATCTCCCACTATGTCTAGGACCTCCCAAGGACCGAAATACTGTGGCATTAGCTTTTGAGGAATTCCCAATTCCTCTCCCAGTTCAGATGATTTAACCCAGACCCGTTCTCCTACCTGAAACTGAGACGGCCATCTGTGCTTGTTCTCATATGCCACCATGGCATCTCGAGCTTTCTTAATGTGCTCTATAGCCTGTTGCAGCATCTGTTCATGCTTGACAGCGAACTCGATGCTGCCAAGTGGTGCAGATGGCTGAGTTTCTGCTACCGTCTTCCCCCGAACACAACGCACGCTCATTTTGGCCGTATCTGGCCGGAAATATAGCTTGTATACAGTCATTTTTAGGGTGCGTTATGTTCGGGGGAAGATGGTAGTAGGAAATCTAAGGGGGTCCGAGGCTTTCAACCAAGATGCAGTTGGTTGGGAGTCATACCAGTAGTGCTGTGCACAGCGTTGTTGCATAGACTGGCGGCGAGAGGCAATTTCTCGTCCCAGTCATCCTGACTTGGCTTGATGTAATGCCTTAATAAGTGCTGCACTACTCGGTTTGTCTGTTCCGCCTGTCCGTTTGACTCAGGGTGATTCCCTGATGTCATCTGCAGTCTGGTACCCATCCGTTGGGCAGTGTTTTGCCACAGTTCGCTTGTAAAGCGAACATCCCTGTCGTTGAGAATAGACTTGGGCAAGCCAAAGTCTAGTACCCAGTTATCCATAAAGAATTTGATGACGTAGTCAGTTTTAGCAGTCTCTGGCATAGTGATTAGTCTTGCATACTTGGAAAAGCGGTCGACTATACCAAAGATGTGTCTCTTTCCAGTCCTGCTGGTCCAAGAGTATCCACGAAGTCCATGGACACACTTTGACCAGGACCTTCAAGAATTGGCAAGGGCTTGATAAGCCCAAGCGGGGCCTGAGTCCTAGGTTTGTCTCGTTAGCAAACCTGGCAGGTTTCAACGTACCTCTTAGCATCTTGCATCATAGAAGGCCACCAGAATCTCTTCATCAAGTTCGCTGACGTCTTTTTATACCCAAAATGACCAGTTGCATCATGACATTCTCCTGAAATAAACTACGACGAGACTTTCTATTTGGGACCTATAGTCTTTTATTCCCTGCCTTCTCAAGAAACAGCAAGCCATTTACCATCGTAAATTCGTCAAAATTTACTTTATCTTTCGCTTCCAATTTACGAATGATCGCAGACATTATTGGATCTTGCTGATAGGCTTCCACCAAGGATCGAGTTACATCGTTTGATGTACCAAATTCAGTCACTAGCGCGCCCAGCTAATCTTTCCTACGCAATAGTGCATCAGCCACTATGTTATACTCTCCCTTGATTGGGTCAAGTTGATAGTCATACATGTTTATCACTTGAATCCACCTTTTGAGTGCGTCAGAGAGTACAGGCTGCGTCTTGATCCCGCGCAAAGTCTGATGGTCAGATCTGAAGTAGAAGAATCTGCCTAGGAGATAGTGTCTCCAGTGGACCAGCCCTCTATAGAAGGCATAGAGTTCACGCTTGTACGTGGACTTTGCTAGCTTTTGAGATGACATATTTTTGTTCGTATACTCGATAGGCCTTAACTTTTTCCTCTCCTTTTGCGCAAGGACTGCGCCTATGCTATATTGGCCGGCGTCTGTGGTCACTACAAATGGCTGCCCAGGATCTGGAAGTTTGAGGACTTCACAGTGTGTCAGGGCATACTTCAATTTCTTGAAGCTTGCTTCACACTCTTCGGTCCACTCCCAAGGGGTGTCAAGGCGGGGAAGATCTGTTCATGGGAAAGCTATAGTACTGCAGTTTTTGACAAACGGACGATAGTAGCCCGTCATCCCCACAAGGGATCGGGCCTCAGTAACAGTCTGAGGTCTGGGCCAGTCACATATGCTGGCCACTTTGGCATCATTCGGCATCATCCGGCCTTATCCCATCCGCAGAAATTTTATGACCCAGATACATGATGTTGGTGCGACCAAACTCACATTTCTCCAAGTTAACCTTGTACTGGTGCTGTCTTAGGAGATCGAGCACTATTTTCAAGTGCTCAGCGTTCTCCTCTACAGTCTTACTAAAGATGAGGATATTGTCGAGGGACACAACAATAAACTTATCTAAGTAATCATGAAATATCCTATTCATCGCGTGCTGGAATGTCCCAGGTGCATTGCATAGGCGAGAGGGCATCACCACAAACTCGTACACACCTTACCCGGTTTGGAAGCGGTTTGTGCTGGTCCTCAAGTCTAATGGCAAATTGATGGTATCTGGACTTCAGATTTATCTTGGTGAAGTACCGACATCCCTGCACTCTATCCAATAGGTCGTCGATGCGGGGTAGGGGCTCCGCGTTCTTAACGGTGATGGCATGGAGGCCCCTATAGTCAATGCACATCCTTAGGGTACCTCCCTTCTTAGGAACGAATAGGAGTGGAGCACCGTAAGGGGAGGTACTAGACCGAATCCATCCCTTCTCTGTAAGCTCTTTGAGCTGGCGGCGGAGCTCATCCAACTCCTTATCCAACTCCGCAGGAGACATCCTATAGATCCGTCCTCTAGGTACTTTGCTACCCGGGGCGGCTTCTATCGCATGGACCACCTCCCTTTTCACCACACCGCTAGGCTCCTCAAAAAGGTCGGAATACTATGCGACAACTGCTTCTATCTCTAAGGGTGATTTTACGGCCTCCCCTTTTTCAGAGACAAAGACTAGGTACAGGCCCGCCTCTCGATTTTGCTTGTAGTAATAGAAAGAGGATGCACACATGCAGTCGTAGTTTTCCACTAGACTGCTAGCTTTGAACTTTTGCAGCCGAACGGTCCTACCATTTGGCAGCTTATGAATCATCACCTTTCTATCCCAATCAAATTGGTTGCGCAACCACGAGGTAGTACATGCCTAGCAGCATATCGAATGGCAGTTCGTCCCTGACTAGGAACGAGATCTTGTGTCTCAGTTCCCCTCCTTCATAGGATGAGGTGCAGACTACGTCCTTGACATAGTCTTGTACTATCATACTGTGCTTGTTGGCCAGCGTAGAGGCTACAGATCGGCTAAGCCACTGCACTTGGTCCCCTAAGCGCAGTCTGTCCACACAAGCACGACTGATGAAATTTCGTGTAGATCCTATGTTTGCGAAGGCACCCACTTTGCAGCCACCTACATCAACCTCTGCCACGAAATGTTCACCCCTAAGACCTTTACTAATAATCTCCCATGAGTCTTTGGGGTCCTTCCCTGACCACTCAGTTTGTAACTTTTCTAGGGACTCGGACAGATCTCTCGAATAGAGCATCAGTGGGTCTGAATGTGTCTTCGGGGCGATGGACGGGTCTCTAGCCTTGGCCAACGCCTGAAGTGGTGAAGGCAAGGTTGCCACTTCAGTACGAGTAAGAGCCGCTAACACTCCTAATGGCCCAAGGTGTTTCCCTGCGAAGTGCTCACAGAAGCACCACCAAGGTTCGAAGATAAGCCCACCACTATTGGAGAGGCTACGTTCGTGTTGACCATAGTTTCCACAGTTCATGCAAGTACCCCTAGCAACTCGGTCCTCCACACCTCATAGTCTAAACCAAGTTTTACCCATGCGGGTGTTCCTTGGTCACCCTGACCCTTGGATCGGCCTACCTCGATAGGTGCCACGACTTCCCCATCCGAAGTCTTGGTTGCTCTGCCTTTTCGTCAAAGTCAGGGAAGTCATCAGTCTCAGTTGCCTGACCATCATGGTCGACAAACATGAGATTGCCCTTCTTCCTCCAATCTTGGGGAAGTTTTTTCTTCCTACCATCTCCCTGACCTTGATGAGCGGACCCAAGTTTAGCCTCCATGTCTAAGGTTTTCTTGTTGAAGGTTGTGAAGCTATGTACGTCGATGTTGGCCTCATCAACCAGCTTATTTTTTACATTTGTAGGCAGACATTTGAAATAATCTGTGAGTACCTGCGAGTCGTAACGCACACCGGGTACTACAATCAGATGTTCTACGACGTTTGTGACTTCACGCATAGTCCTGTACCATTTGCAACAGAGATTGTTTATTGCGTCAGTTGCCTTTTGAGCCCCTTGTGGGTCATGCCACCTATTGTACACAATCCGTACGAAGTCTTCCAATGTCTGGGCCTGGGCCCAGGCATCAAAGTTTTGACCATAGCCCTGCTGCTGCACTAAGCCGTTCAAGCATTGATTTGCAGATCCTTCTAAAGAGGAAGCTGCGAGTAGAACTTCTTGTTCTGGGCTTGTGAGCTTATGCCTCACATAAGTGGGCACAGTCCTCACTTGGGTATCCAAGTCCTCTTCCTTTTTCTTGTCGCCAGAAAAAGGTTCAGGACTCAACAAGAGGATCTTGGGCATCCACTGCATGGGTTGGATTTGCCCGGGTGATTGCTGAAGTGGCTGCATAGCCACTGGTACAGTTTGCTGTGTGCTAACCTGAGCCTGTCCTGACGACGGGACTGTAGCTGCCACCGTCCTCGATGGTACGGGAGTAGTGCTAAGAACCGGACCACTAACTACTGGTTGACCACCCGAAAGAGGCATGCCAAACCTAGGAGAAAAGGAAGGCCCTATCGGCAACGGCGTCACTGAGGGACCCGCACCAGAAAGGGGAGCTACAGCGTACTGAGGCTGCCTCATCATTGGACGAGGAGCCTGCACTGCAGCCAAAATCTAGTTCAGCCAGCACTTCGTGCTACACAAGCTGCGTTTCTGCCACGCAGAGGAGCGAACGACGCAGCGCTTGCATTGCAGTATCAAGTGTCGACTCATCTAATGCCTCTAATCTGCTTTGCTCCTGCCTCCTGCTCCCTATCCTAGCTTTTCTCAATATAGCCTTTTGTCTCCTCTCTGCTGCCTCTCTCAATTGTCGCTACAGCTCGTCATGCAGTTCTTCTGCTTGGAGGATCTCATAATCCTCCGGTGTGAGTTGAGTTTGCTGGCTGACTTGCGAGCCAAGAGATTGACTAACTGGACCCTGAGAGATACCCTGACTAACCCTCGACGAAGTGGCCTGGGACGAGGCCTGTAACATGTAGGTGATAGCCATTGCGGCCTCTACGCTGGCTGCTGTCCTTAATGCCGCCCTCATCCTGGCTTCCCTTTGCAGCCTCCTTTCCTCTCTTGGGCCCAACTCTGGGAAAGTGATCGGTCGACTGAGAGCAGTTCTATGGGTAACTCTAAGAGGTTCCACTAATCGTTCCTCCTCCTCACTACTGCCTGCCTCACTCATGAGCTACAGTGTGTGTGATCTAAACTAGAACTCACAATGGATCCTACCTCAGCATGACACACAACCGATTAATATCTACTCTTAAGTTCGGTCAGTTTGGAGAGAAGTATTCAAGTGGTAACCAGCAATCAATAGCAGGTCCTACAAGAGATACTAATTCTATTTTTAGATTACTCTGGAACAGATGGCCTGCAGCAAAGAATGCCCCGACGGCCTGTTTGGGTTGGGCCTGTGCCTAGAAGCTTCCAGTAGGCCCCAGGAGGCGGTGCCTCTGCTGCAGCTGCTGGGCCTCGTTCAGTTAGGCTCTCCAACTGTCTGTCTATGTTGCTGCGATTCCTGCCTAGGGCCTGCATTTTAGAAAAGGCCTGGAAGGCCGAAGAAAGTCTTTGCAGCGCAGGTACTGTGTTCCCTCAACCAACTGGCGCGACAAACTGCATGAACCCCGAAATGTGAAATTGACAGCGAGGGCCTTTGTGCTCTGCCAGGCCCGCCTTCACTCAGGGTGGGCACATCTGCAGTATGGGCCCCTTAGGCCTGTTGAGGAGCCTGATCCTCGCACATTTATTATTTTATTTAAAGTGGAAGGGGGAGTATTTATTGCTGCATTTTCATCTTTTAATGGTGGTGATGAGGAGGATTGTTGGGAGGACATGAAGTTGCCTAGAAGTCGTGCGGCCACATCTGAAACCCGGCTGTGAGGTTCTATGGACAGTTGGAATATTGTGTTGTTGAGTCATTTGTTGTTCTATTTAAAGTGGAAGGGGGAGTATTTATTGCTGCATGTCCTTCTTTGGCTGAAATCTGAATATCATCAGATCGAAATGGCTGAGGAGGCTGTTCATAAGACTGCCTTCAAAACCCGGTATGACACCAACGAGTTTCTGGTCATGCTTTTTGGGTTATGCAATGCCCCAGAAACCGTCCAAACAAAAATGAATAATATCTTCAAACCCTTTCTAAATCGTTTTGTTGTGGTCTATCTGGATGACATTCTGGTTTTCAGCAAAAAAATTGTTGACCGTGTAGATCATCGCTGGAAATTTTTGCAGATTATCAGAGAAAACAAATACAAAATTAATGCAGGAAAATCATCATTTGGTGCTTCTTTTGTTTTGGATTTGAGACGTGTGATTTCTGCAGATGGTCTTCCCCCACAAGCCTCCAAGGTGGTTGCTGTTAGGTATTGGCCACAACCACAGACTGTTAGGGACATAAACTCTTTCATGGGTCTGGCAGCGTACTATAGGAGGTTTATCAGAAATTTGTCTACCGTGGCCACTCCCCTGACTAACCTGCTGGTGAAAGATGTTCCTTTTAGATGGAGACCTACATGCCAGCTGACTTTCTCCAGGTCGAAGAAAGCCTTGACCCAAGCACCTGTGCTAAAACTCCCTGACCCTACCTTGCCATTTGTGTTGACCACTGATGCCAGTTAGTATGGTGCAGGGGCGATCCTTCAGCAAGATGACGGGTCTGGCTTTAAGCCTGTGGAGTTCATGAGCAAGAAGATCAAGACTCGAAACATCCAGGCAGCTACTTATGAGAAAGAACTGTTTGCCCTTGTGTGTGCCCTCAAACAATGGAAACACTTGTTGCTGGGAATACACTTCAAGATCTATTTTGACCATTCGACCTTGCAGTGGATAAAGACCTAGGGGAAGCCAAATGATAAGTTGGCGAGGTACATTCAGTTCATTGACTCTTTTGACTTTGAACTGAAGCACAAAAAGGGATGTTGTAACAGAGTTGCTGATGCACTTTCTCGTAGGCCTGACACTTTATTGCCATTGCTCAGACCTAATCGTTTGTAGACTCCACTCGCCAGGCCATTGCTGATGCGTTGCCTCATGACCCTATCTTTGGCCCTATTGTCAGGAATTTGCAGCCCGATCCCAATTTTGAGTTGCATATGCCTCGACTTCAGACCTCCTGTATACTATAAGTGAAGGTGAGGAACACCTATGTATCCCTGATAATCGCAAGATCATAACTCATCTGATTTCAGAGAGTCATGATGGTCCTGCTCACTTTCGGTTTTTGAAGACTTGTGCTGCCCTGATTCAACGCTTCTGCTGGCCAAAAATGAAAGAGGACATACTCCACTACTTAGAGACCTGTGAACTGTGTCAAAGGAACAAGGTCCATAGAAGACCTTATTGGGATTGCTCAAACCTTTACCAATCCCTAAAAGTCCAGGTGAGTCTGTGTTAGACTTTACCGGCTCAGGCAAGACCAACCCTCGAGGGATGAGAGAAGAAACGGTATATGTAGACCGGTTCTCTAAGTATGCAGAGTTTATCCCACTGCCTGTTGAGGCTAGAGTGCCTCTTGTCAGAGAGGTATTCGTTGAGAGGTGAGTGAGTGTCCATGGGCACCTAACCTCCATTGCGAGTGACAGAGACCCGCGCTTTTGCAGCGATGAGTGGCGATCCCTCTATCAAGATAATCTTCACTCTCGATTATGCATAACATTTGGTAGACATCCTCGAGCCAATGAACAGGCTGAAGTGATGAACCAGATCTTGTTTCAGCTAGTGCGCCTTGTGGTCACACCTGATCAGCAGGATTGGGACAAACATATGTCCAGGGCTCAAATAATGTATAATGGTTTTGTTCATGGTACGATTGGTTTTACTCCCTACAGACTGCATTGAAGCAGAAACTCGAGACAACCTCTCGAGCTAAAGCTCGAATTGTACCTTGGCACTGCTGAGTTTGCCAGGAGCTATGAGAATGATTTAGAGAAGCTCGGAGCTAACATGTTCAAGTCACTAAAGAGAATGATTGAACAAGCTAACAAACACAGACAACCTTCTCCTATTCGTCTTGGGCACTGGGTTTAGGTAAAACGATCAGAACTAATTGATGAACATGACATCTCATGGAAGTTGTTGCTTGTCTATTACGGTCCATGGCGGGTTCTTGATAGTGTAGGTGCAGATCCGTTCGGACTCTCTTATGTCCTCGTTGTACCCCCACACATCCGGATCCGTCCTGTCTTCCATGCTTCAAAACTTTTGCCTTTCAGTCCTGATGACAGGTTCCCTGATTGGCGAACAACAGGTCGGGCCTCCTATCCCTGGAAAGGGATATGAAGTCGAAAGCATTGAAGATCAGTGGGGCACATGCCCCAACTGTGAGTATCTTGTCAAGTTCCTTTTCCAACCTCATACCGAGGACCGTTGATTTACAAGAAAGGAACTTGTGAAGTCTCCAAATTCAATCGTGCGGTTCTGGGAGGCTAAGAAAAGTGGGAAATTGCCCAGACGGTTTCCTCGTGGACATTCTTAGCTCGGGGTCCTCGCTCCCCGAGAGGGTAGGAATGCAATGAATTCCAGTGCTGCAAACGGGCTGTATACTAATTTTGCCCATCTTGTCGTTGTTGTGACTTGATCCCACAACTTTGTTTGTTGTGTCTATCATTTTGCCCTGTTTGTGTTATTTTGTATGTGTTGATTGTTGTGGGGCTCGACCCCGTGACCTGCTAGTTGTTAGTTAGGCTCTTAGTGGTAGGTCTAGGACCATGAGGACTCCATAGATGTTTTTGGTAGAGCTGTCGGTCATTGGGCTGGCTGCCCCTTCATAGAAAATAGGAAGTAACGAGACGTACCGAATCTTTTGCATCTTGTTTGTTTGGGGGAAACTTTGCCCGTCCGTTGTCGGAGTGCCGTTGCGCTATTTTGGGCGAGGTCTTCTTCATAGAAGCCCAACCATAGCTGGGGTTGGGAAACAAAGTTGGAGATCGCACTGCTGCTATTTTGCAGCTCTGCATGGGAGCTTCCATAGGAATGTGTTGTTGAGTTTGGGCACTGCCATTTTCCACTTGGCAGCCATATTTGTTGTTCCTCCTCACGAAGAACTTCATATTCTTCGAAGTGCTAGATCGGTTGTCTCCTTCTTCATCAGGACTTCCAGCGTTGCACTTCGTCCGGGCACTGAGTGGCATTTTGTGACAGTTGTGGGGTTACTACTTCTACGAAAGCCATAGCCAGGGGTACGAGGTGGCGAGGAGGAAGCAGAAGACTCCTGCATACTTCGTTGAACACTTGTTTCTCGTTGTTCAGGGTTGCTGTAAACGTGGTTGTGATTCTTGGAACAAGTGTTGTGGATTGATTGGAGGAGGACTAGGGATTGCCATTCCGTTTTTTAATTTTCTTTGTAGTTTAAGCTTTCACTGTGCATATCTTCTCTCCGGTTTTGTGTGGATTTGCCTCCTTCGAGTCTACTCGGCAATTGCATGTGTGAATGGGAACGTGTGAATTCACTCTGGATTGAAGTTCAATCGGGTACATAACATTGTTATCTAAGATCCCTGCAATTTATGAGAAAATGTTATACTTTTGGGCTGTTGTTTGAGAATCTCAAACTTGAGTCTATTCAGTTGTGATTCACCATGTTTTGTAAGCGTGTGTGATCCGCTCCTAACGTGCATGCGCCATGCGCTTGCCTGAGTCGAAGTCTGGGTCCGGTGTCGCACTTTTTCCAGTCGGGCCACTTCAGGTGACCGGAAAGCCAACAGGCTGTCACGCTGGATTTTGTAGCAGCGTGCAATAAGTAAAATAAATTAATTACTGCAAATCCCTTCCTGTTGTGTGTGTCCGGCTTCGAGTGAGATGCTTCATTTCCGGTCTTCGTCGGTCCCCGGTCTTAGGAATCTTTTATTTTGATTCGGAACAACAAAGAATCATGCAAATAATAATCATAAAATTCTGGTGTGTCATGCATGCATCAATTTTGCTTGTTAACTAATTTTGAGAACCGTGACAGAATCGTCAGAGAAAATGCAATCATCAGCAAAGACAATGCAAGAAGCAAGACTAACTAACTCGAGCAATGACAAGGCGAAGTGAGGGAAGAATGAGAACTCTTTATAGTCTCAGAAAGTACACATGTAGGGAGCATGGCCAGCACCAGTCTAGAGTCCTCACTCGTCCCTCTGAATCCTCACACTCAATCTCTCATTTTGGTGTCTCTCGCTTGGGCTTTCGGCCACGTCCCCGTACTTTCTGAAGTTGTGGCCTCTGAATATAGAGCCACCTGAAGCCTGCGAGCTCTGAACACTTCCATCCAAGGTACATGACCCGAAAGTCAATCATGAAACAAAACTCCTCCCATAGAGTAGGTAGATAAGGTCTGGAGAAGATTCCTCGTCTGAGATGTGGGAATTTTGATGGCTCTGTCACTGTCTTGTAGTTGACTTCTGCTGGTGAGATATACCTCTTTGCCAAGTCTATCAGTTCACCCCAATAAGAACCGTCAGTCAGAGTAAAAGGAACTGGACGCTTGGGGTAATCCGTGTAGAGCTTTGGTCCGAAGCTGCGGATCATCTTAGTACCACCCCCATCAAGCTCCTTCTCCCTCTCCTCTAGGTACCGGGCAGCTGCGATCCAGACTGATTCAAAGTGCTCATGGTTTCCTTCCCCTTCTTTCGGTAGATCCTCAGGTCATGAATAGAGCCCCCTACAAAACTGGTATGGACAACAAAGGTTGATAAACTCCCTCGACTGAAGCCAACAGCGCCGACATACTGATACCTGATAGCATCTGTGAGGGATATCCTGTTGAGGCTGGCCAAAATTGGCTCACCCACTGGAGATAATTGTACTTCACTCATGTGAACGACAATAGTTTGCTGTATTCTTATGATCTCACTGATTCACTTGTCTGCTCCAATGATGTGAATGTCTTGATTGTTGTTCGTGTCTTGATAATGTATTGTATGTCTGGTTGTGGTCGGTTCCTCACTCGGCTCTTCAATGGTAAGGTGTAATCTGCCTAGATGTTATTTCGCTTTGTTGATCTTACCCGCTCCCCTTGAAGTGAATGGCTAGACCCTTTTCATTGTTCATCGACAATAACCCTCCTTGCATGCTCAACAGAACCTACACTTGAGAGGGTACTGTGCATCTTTCCATCTGATTCATGAATGTAGAAGGTATACTCAACAATCTTCTGGTCTCTTACTAGTTCTAGTGCTTGCTTCATCATATGATTGAGGTGAGAAAGAGCATCTTGAACGTCACTCTCTTCCCAGCTTTCCGTCTTATCCTGGTGCAGCACGCAGGTCACTCCTAGTGTGCTCTCACTTCCCTCCTCTCTATAAAAGCGTATTGCACAGTTTCTCAGTCGTGATGCTGAAAGGTTCATGGAAAGTTGGGATCTGTGAAGTTACTTGCTCATAATTGCTACTAACACCGACCGTGGGAGAACTTCCGATGTTTTGCCCGTGGTGGAAACGTTGTGTTTGTAGTGTTTGAAGTACGAGATCGACGAGTCGTAACTAACCAGCAACGTACTTCAACGAGAGTCCACATTAGATAAATAATGGTTGAACTTCCCCTCAACGAGGGTTGAAGATACAACGGAGTCTCCAAACAGTATAGAGCCTCCCATCCTTTCGTAACGGGTTAGTGATTCCCCTCCTTTTCGGACCCGTCCGGACATACGCTCTGAATCTGGGCCTCGGTCAGAGTCAAGCACAGTGATATCAACCAATGTTTTATCTCAGATAGTGTGCGAAGGGTCATCAATCACTAGCTACCTCCTTTTGAGTGTTTGGCGGGTGTTTAACCACGGCTCTCTCATGCATTCAATACGACACGCTATTAGAGGCTATCATCACCCACATAAGGTGCATAGTGTGGCTGATTACGACCGTTTTCCTGCCCGTTGCACAGTCTCTAACTGATCGTAGCTCTCGTTAGCAAGTGAGTACAACTTCAAGCGATCATGCCCCTTTGTTACACGACACACTTCTGACGATGACTTAAGCAAAAGGCATGGCATTCCGAATGTCACGGTGGGTGGCCTCGTTGGCAATATGATGCACAAGTCCTTTCGGCAACAGACCGATAAATAGATAGGTGAACAATTATTGGTTTATGATCCGTTCTACCGTTTTGAGTACTATACCAAGCATCATCGGTTGTAGTCTCAGCTTGCTCAAGGCATGTCCTGTTCAAAGGAGATAAATCCACTGCATTGGCAATCTTCGTCGTCACCCATAATTCTGCATGAGTGTCTATATGATCGCACAGTTGCACTATCACTCGCGTGTCCACTCTTGCTCGACCACTAGTATACCAGGGTGATCAATCATTTGCACAGTCATTGCATCCAAAAGTTCACACTGTCACGTTACTCGAATGGTCGCACGAGTACTCGCCACTGATGAGGCTATGAAACTTTTGAACGAGTAATTGAAATATCACATCACTTATGACTCTTGCCTCCCTTATTGAACTTGTGTTAGCAGTGTAGAAATATGGGCCTGATTTATTCTGCAACAATCGTGGGTGAACACTCTTCACTCCCTCGCGAACCATAGTTCGTCACCCTCATAATCCCTCTCTTATTCCCCGATTCAATGCTCCCAAACCAGGGCTCGTCTCAAATAAGAGCAACTTGGTGACTGACTAGTTGACAAAAGGAGGGGTAAGACTCAACAGTTAAGCTGAGAACTGAAGGAAACTTAGCAGTCAGGTCGGTTTGATTGGCTGAGAACCCTCTTTTGTTAAGACTGAGAACCGATGACTTGAACAGACATAATTCCGAATCACATCGAGCGAACGAGAATGAGCAGAGTTGATGATTATCATGTGTCATCCTCATCTACCTCTCTCATCAAGTTGAATCTCGAGTACCTGCGTATCCCCTCTTCACCAACATGTGACCATCATCCGTCAGGTTCTCAGTAGTCGTGGCCATGTCCGGTCATGGTGTGCTCAGCGGAGCTAGCTTTTGTCTAGAGAGCAGATACTAGCCACACGAGGTCAAAAGAGAGCCCCCAAGCAGCTAAGTAGGTCACCCACGCCTCCACCACCATCTCGAGAGGGCTGATCTTCGTTATTACATAACATCTCCGAAAATGAAGATGACGGTGATCATGTCGACCCTAGGCAAAGACACTTTCCTACGCTAGACTGTTCTCATGCACTCCGCGCCCTCTGCGTTGCAACCCATAAACCAGCTGCGCCACTCGACATCACCTGCAGTACCGAGTCTCACGAGGGAGAGTAATATCAGCGAGTGTGTACCACGATAACCCGAGTTAAGTCCCTGCGACCGTCTCACACACTTCTTGCTCTTTGTCACGACCTTACGTCTTATCCAGCCCTTATATTTTCTTCGCGGTCAATACCCACTCCGAGCAACTCAGCGACTCCGACCTCCGAGTGGCGATTAGATGATGATGACGTCAGCTAAAAAGTTCCATTGCAACGTTCGTTTGCAATCCGTATTCTGCTCTATTCGTCCCCAGCTTGCTCAATGCGCTTTCAAGTATGCCCAAACTGGTGACACACATATTGATTGCTCGAAAGTAATTGCCTCATGATCTCGGAGTCTGCAATCGAAAAGGAGATTGACTAACTCGAAGATGAAAATGATGACGGGTGTAATACCCTCGCTCTGTACCGCTATCAGAGAAGGTGAAAGTCACCAACAAGCAATGCTTTACCACACACAATTGTAGTGTAATGTCATACCCCAAGTTCATAGAGTCACTTCACTTGCGACAAAGATCGCATTCACAAGAGCAGCCTGTCCTTATTCAAGATGATTACCGTTGAAGTCAGCCGAAAGAGCGACTGGGCTCGACTTACATTTGACATCCCCCTCTCTGCAGCTATGAGCGCGCATCTTTTTCCCCTTCTGTTCGTCACTGAGAACGCACGCCTCTCACACTTGATGTGATGCCGCACGCATGCCCCCGATCTCGCAGACTTGGCCCTCTACGGCTCTCTCATGCTTACCTTTCTCGTGCTGACCTCCTTTCGTCCTCCCCTCTCTCACGCTCAAAGGTCTCATGGCTTAACCCGTCCACACGTAAGTACCTTGTGGCCTTGCGCACCGGTAAGCAATCCCTTTTCTTCTCGTGAGTGACCAAGTCGACTGTTCCCAGCGGTCAGTAGCGTCCCCGTGGACCTTAGTTGGACGCTTCTTTCGCAGCTCTTGGACCACCCCTACTCACTTCCGCCCGCCGTATCGTATGAGGTAGCAACCAAGGGGGGAAGTTGACATCAACGGAAATCTTTCCTCCCTCTCCCAGAATGTCCGATCTCTCCCCCTTCTTTGTCGTGCGGCTGACCACGCGTACGCAACCGTCTCGCTATCTCAGCCCCTGCGTTGGACCGAACTGGCCTCCGGGCAGTCCATGGATTCGGTTGGCGGGTGCTCCCTTCGCCACTGCTCCAGCCCGTGCCACGACCATGTCTACTCGTCACTGGCCTCGGACTCCGCCTCTGAGTCCCGGTCCAATTCTTGTTGCTCCCTCTCCGTCGTCCTTGTGGAGGTTTCTTCCTCGTGGTAAGTGACTGTAACCCTCAGGGCCGCAGTCACTCCATCCCTCCTGCACCTTCGCTCGACTCGGTCACGAGCCTCGGTGACTACCCCTTGAACTTTTTTATCCTCCCTCATCTCCTGTTCTTTCCCCTCGTAGACGTTTATCTTTGTTCTCGTCAGCCCGTCACTCTTTCTGTAGCTCAGGCAAGCGTCCACTGTAGGCCCCTCATCCCGCATAGGCTCCCAACTCCAGTAAAACCTTAAGTGCCCTGGCCTATAGCCAAAGAGGTCGTTGCTCCGCGCCATAGCCACCTTCCGCTAGGAATAGCCATAGCTGGTA
>BFEA01001112.1:109165-123595 GCA_003427395.1 Chara braunii
AGAAGCCCTCGAGCTATCACTACTGGGTACCCTCGTCCAATGGCAAGGAGGGGTTTCATGACCTCCTACAGGGGGTGATTGGCTTCCCACCGAAGCGGCCCCGGGTGCCCCTATTTTGGGGTTCTGCGCTGATTACAGCCTGCCAACTAAACTCACAGTAAGGGGAAACGTAGGGCCTGACAGTCTAGGCCATCAAATTATTCAGGACCAAATTCGAACCGTTGACGACCCTTCCCGCGAAAAGACTACCATCATAAAGACAGTCGCGTCTAAGAGTTCGAAAATACTAGTAACAATAATAATAACTATAATAATAAAAAGAACGAAAATGTTGGGACAAAGTGACTAAAGGTCGCCAAATTTCCCCTAACTAAGGCAGGCGGTTCAGTCATGCAGATTAGACTTTTTTTTTTTCACTGTTCTTTTTACATTTCATTTTTCTTTCTTGTTTTCTTTGCTCAGCCTCTTTTTCTCTGACAGTGACCACCGCTCCAAGCACCTCACCGATAACCTGACTAAAGGACACTCGGCGCGCAGTAGAAAAGACCACGCCGGTCCCTCTACCTTTGTGTCCCTGGGCGAACCCGGCGGCTACCACGACCGCAGGCCGGAAGTGCTCTGCTGTACAACAGGGCGTCGAGCCTGCGTGGGCCAATGGAAAGTCCAGTGGCGCACCCTTTTGTTAAGGGCAGGCGCCAACTGGGCCGGTCCGTAGCAAGGTATAGCCTGGCATACTAAGTGGGCCTTGGAGGTTCGAGAACTACCTGATGAGCCGCGGGTGTCAAAGCGAGGGACTGGTATTGAGCAGAAGTCAGGCACAGAGGAGGGCCGGGACACCACGCCCTCCGACACCAGGTGCTAACTCTATCGGTCGTGGGTGTGTGGTTGTGCATCAGGCAAGGACAAGGTAGGCATAGAGGATGGCTAGGGGAAGGATTGAAAGTTGGTGGTAGGATATGTTAGGGGGTCGTTTAGTGCCCAGGGACAAAGTAGAATTGCCTAGGGACCCGGTAGGGATCTTCCAACAATTCGGTAGGGCTTGGAAGGGTCCAATAGCTTGCTTGTAGGGATATATATGTTGGACCGGACATTGGACCGGATTAGGACTCTGGATTCCAGACTGTGAATCTCCCGGCCCGATCTGGACTACTGGAAAACAAGAATATTCCACAATGTTCCGACCGGTCCAGTATCCTTGTGCGGCCTGTCTGGATGCTCATATTCCCCCCCCCAAAAAAAGAAAAGAATCGTGTGCACACGCTTATATTACCTGAGTGAGCACTGAGCAGTGTGCAGTCATGGGGAGGAGGGGTTCTAATTTCAAGATTGCGGTTTCAAGAAAAAAAAAGGTGAGACACGGGATCAAACGGGAGAAGAGAGAGAAATGGTCGGCAGCGGAGAGAGAGGCAGAAACGGTGTCGAGCGCATCGATCCCACAAAGGGGACCCTTTTGGTAGCGTCACGCAGGATTTGCAAGGCTTCGTCGTAGAGTGTTGTCACTCCGACCGAGTGCGGCAGGGATACCCCTCGCGAACCCCTACGACAGGATAGGGTCACGTGAGGTACAACTTACCTCCACCCGTGGAAGCTGTCACCATCCCTTAGGTGGGAGTATCCTCGTCGAGCTACCGAACCACATGTGAAGGTTTTTGGTATGCAATCGCATAGGTGACCCGACCGAGGGGTTACGAGCGATTAACGCCCAAACCGGACCTGTGCGAGAATCGTCGCCCGAGATGCTGATCTCTCGGGCGCGACCCTACACCGGTCAACAAGGACGACCGAATTTAACCATGTGAATACACCATTAGAAAGAAAAATCGAACTTATACGTAAATCACGCCTAGTCCTTTTTTCCATACTCGACCCATAACTTTTACTAAATGGATCAGACGAGTATCGCGCGCGAGGCTCTTAATACATATCACGGCGATGCAGGTGTTAGTCATATTAACTAGCCGTGCATGAATACGCAAGCAGTCGCTGTGATGTTGTACTATGTAGTACGCATAATCACGTGGCCCTCAATGGTCTCGAGGGTCACTTTCAACACTCAAGTGTCGGCCGACACGGTCCTTTAGGGGTTAATCTCTTAGCGCTAGATAACCGCTAAGGCAGTTGAGAGCCCTAACCTCTTCTGCACCCGGTGGAGAGTGGGTGGTAGACAGGGCTCCGACCCTTTGTGGCGGTTCGCGCTTATGGCCTTGGAGACGAGCTCCATCATCCTAGGTCCGGAAAAAGGTAAAGGGGTTTGAATTTGACGCTCGCCACAAACCTTAATGTCCAACCACCAAATTCTAAGAAGCAAAAGATTGAGAGGGATTTGCCTTCTCTCTCTCATCATAAATTGATCTAATCATACTACACGATCATGGTCAACTTTGCGGATGCTTAATATATATTTTTATATGCAATAGGCTTGAACAAGCGAGGCGACCACTCTCACAATCATAGTGTGATTCCCTTCATGAATGTTCATGTAATCGCACGCAAGTCAAATCCAGACTTCAACTCACACACAGACATACCCTCAGTTATATCAAAAGAAATATCCACATCGACAGAGCACACACTACATGGAGTCAACTTCAACAACTCTTTTCGCGCACACCCCTCGCCTTATTCACACAAGCCCCAACCTTTGGTCATTCTTCCAAAAGAAAAGCACTCGGTCCTCTTTCAAATGGCCATTTAATAAAAGTTTGGGTAAGAAGTTACTAAATCCCTAAAGAAACAATCCAACCCACAGGGGGCTAAGGCGTTAGGTTGAATATCGAGAATGGTTTGGAGTCGAGTTGGAAACCCACTTTTTATCAAAGGATAACAGAAGATGATCCTCGTAGGATAAACTTGAAACTAGTCAAGCCTCGAATCAATCTGAATAAACGTGACCTGCAACACAGCACATGCCAGTGTCGAAGCCATGCGTGAGTAATCATGAAATAAACCTACCTTCCTAACTGACATGTGATACCTATCTGAAATGTCAGGAATTTCGGTAGTATCTCCCTTACGTGTGGGCAAACAGTCACTCTCAATGGTCCTAAAAATGTTGTAATTCCTTTAGATTTCATGAAATTTCGGCAGTGCTTCCCGTAGGAAAAGTGCCTTTGCAAAATTTATATAAGAGAATATAAAATTTAAAAGCGATCTTCTAACCTTTGAAAGTTAAATTTTGTTGAACTCCTTGATTTAGTAAAAGTTTGGTCAACAGCTCCTTTAGAGAGGTAGGCTTCCCAGATTATATCAAGTCAAATATGAACTCGAGATAAAACTTAAATTCTGTCGGGATAAAATTTAACGAACTCTTTTTGCCGGAACAAAATTTAACTAACTTTTTAGATTTGTAGAAATTTCGGCAGCGCTTCTCGTAGGAAAAGCGCCTTTTCAAAATTTATACAAAGCTTAATACAAAACCTCAAAGTAATTTTGACTTTTCAAAGCCTAAAATTGTCTAACTCCCCGAATTAGTAATAATTTGGGCAGCATCTTCTCTAAAGAGGTAGGCTTCCCAGATTTATACTAAGTCATATATGAAGTCAGAAAAGTCAAACTTTGTGAAAGGCAGGACTTAACTAACTCATTGGATTTGCAGAAATTTCAGCAGCGCTTCCCGTAGGAAAAATGCGTTTCCAAAATTTATACAAAGCCAGATATGAGAAAAATAAATCTACCCCAGAAAATGTTGAAATTGAACTTTTTTTTTTTTTTTTTTTTTGAAAACATCCCTTGGGGTGCTAGGGGTGTTGATAAGAGCAATCACCCCTAGCCCCTACGGGAGACTCCATCTGTTGGTGGGGAGCTTCACCTGCCGGAGAGCGGGTCCAGAGTCCCTTATATACAACACAACTTAGAATATCTGAGAATAGTGCCCGTGGGACCTGCTAACATTGATTGCCCTGGGGCCCAGGGGATTGACTGAGCAGGCTTATGCAGTGTACAAGATATCATGAGGGGTGGTAAGGAGAAGACCGGATTGAAGTTGTTGACCCTAATTTGCACATATCTCTAATAAAGCACCCATCGTTGTTACCCACAATTACCCTCTGGTCCCCTTACATGGTGTAGTCTTGGTGCAGTCTGCTTCTGCTCTGCTTGTACTCTTTTCCTTCCATTCTATCCTTAGCCCGTACCCCCCCCCATACCATTCCATTCCAGCCAGAGCCAAGGGAAAGGGTGGGAAGAAATCAGCAAAGTTTGAGAGAGGCCATAGCGGGATAGAGGGATCAATCTTGGTCCAATTATGAAAGCGTAGGTGGTAGTCCCTTTCCCCTTCCTCTACATCTTCCTCCCCTACTGCCCGCCCTTCCATATTACCTTAGCGATCCAACCCCCCTGCCCCCTGCCCACCTTGTCTTTATAGAACCTCTCAATGAGTCAACTTAGGTCATAAAATGCAGGAATTGAACTAACTCCTACAACTCCAGCACGTGACGAGCATCTAAAGCGACTACCTATCAAGACCAAGACTTAAAACAAGTAGAACTCGCACTCAGTCACATGCAAATCCATACCACAATGGGTAAACTCTCATCAATTCCCCAAGTTATTTTCATATAAGTAGTTCATCATCTTTTAATTAGATAAGTTCCCCAATACCATAGCTTACATATGACATACGAAGGTTAAGCGAAACCGAAGCCACATTGCTCAACCTTTTGCCTTCGTATACACAAAACAGAGGGCACAACTACTTCTCTCTTCTTTAGGCAGTTAGCTGGACCAAACCGAGGTCACATTGTCTAGCCCTGCTAAATGTTTAATATCCAAGTTTATAATAACTCTCTGAACCCTTGATTTTTTTCAAGACTGAGACTGAGCCAAACTGAAACCACATTGCTCGGTCTGTCTTTAAGTTGCATTCTTATGTGCAATAATATACAAACCACTAACGCCTTATCGCACGGCCCAAATTGCGGGCCGATCACCACCCGCGGACGGCCCAGATCGCAGACCAATAAGAAAGTTTTCTCATTGGCCTGCAATCTGGGCCGTCCGCGGGTGGAGATCAGCTCGCAGTCTGGGCCGTGCGATACCGGTTCATACCGGAAGTGGCGCCATGGCCTGAAACGGCCCGCCCAAACGGCCCTTCCACTTTTTTTTTCTTTTTTTTTCCCTTTTTTTGGGTTGTTTTTTCATTGTTTTTTTATTCCTGTTGTTTGTTCGGTTGTTTTCCATTGTTTTGCTTTGGTCCAGTCCGCCTGCCCGCCAGTTTTGAACACTCGCCCCGCGGCCATCCCACTTTTTCATTGGCGGGCTGTATATTCGCCCGCCATTCGAAGGGGCTGTATATCCCACTTTTTCACTCGCCCCGCGGCCATCCCACTTTTCCAGACACTCTGCCGCTACGAGATGCTACGGCACGCTACGGGACACTACGACACGCTACGGCACGCTACGACACGCTACGACACGCTACGGGACAATACGACACTCTACGGGACGCTATGGCACGCTATGACACTCGACTGCTCCCTCCTGGCCTAACGCTCTCTCTCTCTCTCTCTCTCTCTCTCTCTCTCTCTCTCTCTCTCTCTCTCTCTCTCTCTCTCTCTCTCTCTCTCTCTCTCTCTCTCCTTTGGTGTTTTGTCCTTGTTGTGAACTCGGTTGAACGGTGCTCTCTCTCTCACTCTCTGGCCTCCTCCCTTCACCATAGCTCTCTCTCTTCGCTCCAGCATGGATTCTTGCTCGGCCATCACTGCTACATGCGTGTGTGCTCTATGTGCATGATCAGTGCTCTACATCGTGGATCCGTGCTTTTGTATTTTGGTGCTCTACGTGCATGATCAATGCTCTATATCGTGGATCGATGCTTTTGTATTTTGGTGCTCTACGTGCTTTGCGTGCATGATCAGTGCTCTACATCGTGGATCTGTGCTTTTGTATTTTGGTGTTCTACGTGTCCTACGTGCATGATCAATGCTCTACATCGTGGATCTGTGCTTTTGTATTTTGCTGCTCTACGAGAACGATCAATGTTGTTCTACATCATGGATCTTTGCTTTTGTGTTTTGCTGTTCTGCGTGCATGATCAGTGCTCTATATCGTGGATCCGTGCTTCTGTATTTTGGTGTTCTATGTGCTCTATGTGCATGATCAGTGTGTGTGTGTGTGTGTGCCTGTGTGTGTGTGTGTGTGTGTGTGTGTGTGAGAGAGAGAGAGACAGACACCATCACCGTCCCACCAGAGAGAGAGAGACAGGCACCAGAGGCACGATCACCATCCCACCTCCCTCGGCCCGACCTCCATTCCTGCCTCGACCCTCTCTCCTCCCTCCCTGGCCCGTCCTCCATTCCTGCATTGACCCTCTCTCCTCCCTCCCTCACCCCTACCCCATCGGCCCCCCTTCTTCCTCCGTTTTTCCTTCCTTCTTCCCTCCCTCACCTTCTCCCTCCTTCCTTCGGAGGCCTTACCTTCCTCGGCCCTCCGTCCTCCCTTGCTTTGTCCTCCCTTATATGGGGACGATACAGAGAGTGTATTCCGTTTTTCTTAGCTTTCTCAATTTGCGTTAAGGCTTAGCGCCACAATTTTTTTTTCCAATGCGGATAAGGGCGAGTGTGTGCTCTCGAGCGTGCGATCGCACACAAACACACACAGCGAGGGGTGTGGATGGATGGACAGAGAGAAAGAGAGAGAGAGAGATGACTCAGTGTGGTGTGTGTAGGGATTGGGGAGGGAGGGAGTGAAATATGGAAAGAAATATCGATACCCTGAAACACCTGGCGCACGACAGTTAATCATAAGGTCCTTGTTGAGCGCATCGGTCCCCCGGACGGCGGGACCCTCCCGGCCGCGTCATGCAGGAGTTGGTTTACTCTCGTCATGATACACATGGAGCTTCTGCAAGCCGTTCCGGCCAAGTGCGCCAGCCCCTACGATAGGATAGAGCCAACTCGAGGTACAACTTTACCTCCACCTGCGGGAGTTGTCACCTCCCTTCGGTGGGCGTATCCCCGTCGAGCTATCAGTCCACAGTACGAAAGCTAAGCAGTTGCAATCGTAGAGATGGACAAGCTGAGGACATTCTTGTTCGCCATAGCATAAGGGGGTATGTGCGGTCTTACGCCTCTATCGAACCCGCACGCGAACCGATGCACTGGGGGGCTGAAGTCCAAAGCGCAACTCGTCGTCGGTCGACTAGGACGCATCCCACATACCACGCGTTACACCACAACACTCACACACACCAAACGAGACAAAACAAATAACACGACAACACTCCTAGTCCCTTTTGTAGCCATCCCATAACCTTCCGGCGCGGAAATCGGATAGGCTATGCGCGCGAAACTTAGTATAAAACCGCGCGGACGCAGAGCCTTCCCATATCGATTAGCAACGCATGAATGCGCAAGCAGTCGCAATGATGGCGTACTATGTAGTGCCCATAATCAAGCGGTCCCTCGTGGATCCGAGTACCGCTTATGACACTCGAGTGTCAGTCTCGAAGTATCGTGAGGGTCAGGCCCTTCACGATATTGTATAGTCGAAGGAATACCCGTTCGGCCCCCGCTGCACCTTCGGCCCTTAGGCTGAGTGTCTCTGTGGGCAGGGCAAATAGGCTCTGCGCAGGGGTGATCCCTTCCGTGCGGAGTCTAGGACGTGGGATGTCCTAGACAAGGGCCTCGAATCCAGGCCTAGGACCAACATCCGACTAAGAAATTTTAAGAAGCAAAAACGGTAAAGGAAGGTACTCGTTTCCTCTCTCAATCTCAGCCCCAATTAAACCTTTAAACGTGGGCTTTTTAGGCCATGCGAACACTCAAATATAGGTTTGTATGTATATATAGAGAGAGAGAGGGGTATAAATATGTGTCGAATACTTATCACAATCACAGTGGGACTCCTCTCGGCCATATATATGTATGTGATCGCAGACAGACAATTCCCAAGTTCAAATGACAAAACATACCTGCAATCACATCAAAGAATCAACCAAAAGTCCACACACTACACGGGGTCAAATTTCAACCATTCTCTATACCCCTTGCTTTAGCCATGCAAACCCTAGTTTTTATCCAACCTTCCATAGATAAATACTCGACACCTTTGTTAAATGATCATTCAATAAAAGTTTGGGTGAAAACCTTAATAAAACAATAGAAACCATTAGGGCTAAAACCTTTTAGGTTAAGTAACGAGAATGGATTGGAGTTGAGTCGTAAACCGACGAATCGACAACCGCCCTGTTATCAATGATAATAGAAGATGATCCTTGTTAGATCAAGCTGAACTAGTCCAAATCTTGAGTCAGAACGATAAAAGGAACCTGTATCGTAAGACAGGTCAACGTCCAAGCTAAATCATGAGTGTATGGGGAATGAATCTCCATAACACATTTTTACTCAAAGTTGTTTGCCAACTAAGTCTAAGTCTATTCTTAAGTCAGTGTCCAAGCCAGAGGTAGACCTTCGACAGAATCTCCCCCATGCAGAGTGAATTCTAATATCGCCACCAGTCAAAATATATAATCTATCTCCACTAAACTAAGAAAAATTTTGACAGCGCTTCCTGTAGGAAAAGTAAGTGTCTTTTCAAAATTTATACTAACTTAAGTATGAAAACTGAAGTAATTTTCAACTTTAGAAAGTTCAATTTTGTCTAACTCCCTGAATTAGTAAAAATTTGAGCGGCATCTCCCTTGAAAAGGTAGATTTCTCATATTTATACTAAGTCAGATATGAACTCAAACATAAAACTCGAGTTCTATCCAGACAAAATTTAACTAACTCCTTAGTTTTGTAGAAATTTCGGCAGCGTTTCCCGTAGACAAAGTAGCTTTCCAAAATGTATACAAAACTAAGTTCAGGATCCAAGTAGTAACTTTGACTCCTCTAGGTTCAATGTTGTCTAACTCTATGAATTAACAAAAATTTGGGCAGCACTTCTTTTAGGAAAGGAGACTTTTCAAATTTTTACTAAGCCATATATGAAATTTAGACAAGTTGGACTTTGAAAGGTCAAAATCTGACCAATTCCTTGGTCTTGTAAAAAATTCGGCAGCACTTCCCGTAGAGAAAGTAGCCTGCCAAAATTTGTACAAGACCAAGTATAACAAAAAATCCCAGAAAATGCGAAAATTGATTTAACTCCTATGACTTTAACATATGGCGAGCAACTAAAGCAACTAACTATCAAACTGAAACTCAGATTAAGTAGTAATTTCACTTAATCCCATGCAAGGCCAAACCACATTGGTAAGTACTCTCACCACTCCCAAGTCAAATCCTTATAGATTATTTCTTGAAACCCTCAGATGATTTATCTCTTATACCCAACTTACATATAGCATGGTGCTAGACCATTCAACTTAGAAACAATGTCTAGCATGCCTTAAGATATACACAAACAGGTTGCACAACTACTTTTTTCTTCTTTAGGCGTATGACTAGACCATTTAGCTTAGAAACAATGTTTAATCGCCCTGATCTGTTTAATATCCAAAGTTTAATAATTTCTGATTTTGTTTTTAAGAAGAAATGAAAATATGGGCAGGGGACTGAGCCATTCAGCTTAGAAACAATGCTCAACTTGCCCATCTTACTTCCAATTATATTATGTGGCTTCCTTTCTCTTCTTAGTGATATGGCTTAGCGATGGACCATTCAACTTAGAAACAATGTCCAACTGACAGTTCACATGCAAATATAAATAAGGAATTTTCTGTTATACTCAGTTTAATACTTATGTGTGTGGCTTCAGGCTAAACCATTCAACTTAAAAACAATGCTTAGCCTTAGACCAGAAATCCTCCCTCAGAAATAAAACAAGAGGCCGAACCATTCATCTTGAAACAATGTTCAACCTATTATCAAATCATTCAAAACATGAAGTTGGATCCCTTAGCCCAACTTCAGTCAGAAACCGAGCCATTCACTTAGAAACAATGCTTGGTCCCAAAGATCAGCCAAGCAAACCCACAGAAATAAGCGCAGCAACCAGACCATTCAGCTTAGAAACAATGTCCGACACTTCAGAAAACAGCCAAATAAATATAGCCTTGAGCCATTCAGCTTAGAAACAATACCCAGTCCTTGATTGACCTGGTCAAACGCATGCAAACTGCCTTCCTCCTACCTTCCTCCAGTTCATCCCTTAATCTGCTTTCAGTCAAAATAAAGAAGAAAATTAAACTTCACTCTCACACATTCTTTCCATTCAGTCATTGTAATAACGCAAAAGTCTTCGGGAAACAGACAAACCGAGCCATTCACTTAAAAACAATGCTTGGTCCCAAAGATCAGCGAAGCAAACCCATAGAAATAAGCGCAGCAACCAGACCATTCAGCTTAGAAACAATGTCCGACACTTTAGAAAAAAAACAAATAAATATAGCCTTGAGTCATTCAGCTTAGAAACAATACCCAGTCCTTGATTGACCTGGTCAAACGCATGCAAATTGCCTTCCTCCTACCTTCCTCCAGTTCATCCCTTAATCTGCTTTCAGTCAAAATAAAGAAGAAACTTAAACTTCACTCTCACACATTCTTTCCATTCAGTCATGGAAATAACGCAAAAGTCTTCGGGGAACACATGCATATAACAATCAAACTAAGAGGGAGATAATCAAACAGGGGTGTAGTGGGTTCATACAGATAAAAAGAAGTATACCTGTTGGTCCTTGCCTCGAGAACCTCGTCTAGGTTCCGGTAGAGCTCCCACAATCGGTGGGTGGACTCCCCACAGATTTTCATGCAATCAGACTCGTTCTCAAACACACTTTTCATGCATGTGAACAGCAACGCAGCAAGCTGGCGACACGCGCCCAAACAAGACTCAGAGATATGGCTTCCAGATACGAGTTCACTCTTAATTGGCTATGGTGACTTCAGCGCCCAAACAACTCACTGCTCACACACACTGGATCACCTTGGATATCCCACACGCATCACTCTGAACACTCAAACACACACATACACACTTCCTATTAACTACAGCTATGGCAGCTATGACTGCCTCTAACCTATCGCTATACTAACTCCTCTCTCGCCCACTGCGTCCTCCGGGCTCATCTGCAGACCTCCTTGCACAAGTCGCTGTGGCAGCGCTTCCGCATGGCTCACGCAAGAATCAATGAATGGCTGGGCGCTGCCTCTTGATTTATACTTTAGAAACTCGTTGGTCTGCCCTTTGCCATCGGCCCATGGTGCTCACAGTCCCTGGTGGTACTTGTCGGACCAGACTGGGACTGACTGGACCTTACCGCTGACTGACTGTGGACTTACTGCTATCCTACCGACGTTGTACTGCGATTGCACTGCAGTTTAGTCCACCACTTACCTCGCCACTTGACCACTTGCCCTCTTGCCTACCTTCTAGAAGGACTACAACTCAGCTTCTGGAACTCACTAAGACTTCTATGCTATAGACCTACAGATCGAACCCTTGCTGCCTATGGACCTACGACAGACCTACCAACTGTCTAAGAATACACAGGTCAATTCTCGGGGTCTACACGGATACTGTACATGGGTAGGGTGAGGTCTAGGGATCGAACCCTGGTGCTGCGTCGGCTACTGCTAAAAGGTGAAAACCGTTTCACTCCCGCCGTCCTAAATTCGAGGTCCTCCGAGAACATTTCAGTCCAAGGCTGGACCTTTACCTTTCTTGCCACGCTCATAGGCTCTGACTATGTCAGGAGCGGTCTCTAGAAGTTTTGTTCTCGTAAACCAGCGGTCGTCTTCCGGTTCCTTATAAGCAAACCGGACCTTATACTGTTTCTGGGGACGACCTCTACCTCCTGTTCTAAACATATCCTCATCTACAATGCCGCCAATGTCATAACTTCCATCCATATCCGGGGGGATCACGGACCTCCTTGAAGGGAACTGTTGACTAGTGACACACGACAGCAACTTTGAAGCATGAAACACAGGGTATGTGTGGAGGTGTGCTGGAATCTCAATGCTGTAGGACGGTCCATCCTCTTCGCCCTTGACTTCTAGAACGGGCGACGGTCCTCTATATGCAGGCAGTAACTTCTGCGATATGTTTTCTTCATGTGCAAACTCTTTTGCCTTGACCCAGACTAAGTCGCCTACTTGAAACTGTGATGGGCGACGGTGCTTGTTAGCCTGCTCTATCATCCTGTGTTGGGCCTTTCTAAGGTTCTCAACAACAGTTGCTAACTCTTTCTCGTGCTGTATTGCAAACTCCCTGGTACCGGGCGGTAGCCTGTGGATCTGGTCCCGGTTCAGTCCTTCGAATGGTCTGCGCGGTCTAAAGGACTTGTGCAGCTCATTGGGAGTGAGGCAGGTGGATAGATGCACGATGTTGTTATATGCACTAGCTACCTTAGGCAATATCTCATCCCAGTTTATCTGATCTGGTCTAATATACATGCGCAGAACTTGTGGTAGGATCTTATTCATCTGTTCTGTCTGACCGTTAGTCTCTGGGTGGCGGTCAGACGACATAAATAGCTTAGATCCGTAAACTCTCATGAGTTTTTGCCAGTTCTGGCTGGTGAAAGGACTATCTCTATCACTAACTATTGACAATGGGATTTCATTTTCACTAACCCAAAAGTCAAAAAACTTCAGTATAACTAAGTCCGTACGTGCCTCTGCAGGCAAAGGAACGAAAACAACATACTTTCTAAATCGGTCAACTATGACCATGACTTGGCTTTTGCCATGTCTACTCTTGACTTGGGTGTCCATGAAGTCTATGGACACCGAGTCTCCCGGCTGATCCGGAATAGGCAAGGGTCTGAGAAGACCAAGGGGACGCGCGTGTAGTAGACTGATTCCTCTGGCACACTTTACAACTGCGGACATACTCTATGCAGTCATTCTTCATCCCTGGCCAGGTATACGCACGCATCAGGTTGGCTAATGTCTTTTGCCAACCGAAATGGCCTTCAGTATCGTGGCATTCCCCTAAAATCAAACTGCGGATCTCTTCTCTATTGGGAACACATAGGCGGTCAAACACGTTAGTCTTCTCAAACAGTAACCCGTCTGTAGGGCGGTAATCTGGTTCAGTCTCAGAGGCCTCTCTAACTCTCTTTAGGAGGTCGCTACAGATAGGGTCCTGTGCATACGCTTGCTTCACTTTTTCTTGCAGGTCTTTCCCTATATCCAGATAGTGTACTACAGCTCCGAAGTAGTCTGATCTCCTACTCAGAGCATCCGCAACTACGTTATACTTGCCCTTCACTGGCTTAAGCTCAAAGTCAAATTGGTCTCTCCCTGCGGCCCACGTAGTTAACTTAGGTGTCATCTTGGCCTGAGTCTTCAACCAACAAAGTGTCTCGTGGTCAGAATACACTTTGAAGTGCCTCCCAAGCAGATAGTGCTTCCAATGGTGAGAGCGTAGAGTTCTCTCTCGTACGTGGAGGTAGCAACCTTCTCACAGGGCATCCTCGCTGACATGAACTCTACGGGTCTATAGCCATGGTCGTCGTCTTGCTGCAACACGGCGCCTATCCCATATTGACTCGCGTCCGTGGTGACGACAAACGGCAAAGACGGATCAGCTACTTTGAGGACAGGGTATCAATGCGCGCTTCAATCTCTTTAACGTAGACGTACAATCTTTTGTCCCATTGCCAGATTGCCTCTTTCTTTAGCAGTCTGTGCAAGGGGGCGGCGATAGTGGAGAAGTTCCTCACGAACTTCCTATAGTAGTTAGCTAAGCCTAGAAACGACCGCAACTCTGTCAATATGCGGGGCGTCGGCCAGTCTCTAATCGCCGCTATCTTATTGTCCTCTGGCTTGATGCCATCTCCGTCTAATACGTGGCCCAAGTACAGAACTTGTGTCTTGGCCCACTCGCACTTCTTCGCGTTGATCTTGAAGTTAGCCTCTCTAAGCTTCTCCAAGACCTGCCTCAGATGACCCTGGTGCTCTTGGAGGGTCTTACTAAAAACTAGGATATCATCTAAGCAAACTACTACAAATTTATCTAACCATGGTCTAAACAGGTCATTCATACAACGTTGAAAAGTCGTTGGCGCGTTGGTTAGTCCAAAGGGCATCACTATAAACTCATAATGCCCATATCTAGTCCGGAAGGCAGTCTTGTACTGATCATCAGGATGGACTTCTATTTGATGGTATCCGGACTTCAAGTCTATTTTGGAGAAATACTTGCAACCCTGCACCCGATCTAAGAGATCATCGATCATGGGCAGTGGCTCAGCATTCTTTACAGTAATCGCGTCCAAACCCCTATAGTCTATACACATACGAAGTCCTCCCTCCTTTGGGACAAACAGGACTGGTGCTCTAAAAGGAGACGAACTGGGCCTGATCCAACGTTTCTATAGGAGCTCATCTAACTGCTTGCGAAGCTCCTCTAACTCCCTAAGGGACATTCTGTAGACTGCACCCTTAGGAGTTCTACTGCCAGGCTCTATCTCTATCCTGTGCTGGATGGGTCGCGACACTACTCTCGGCGACTCAGTCAAGTCTTTGAATTCTTCCAGCA
>BFEA01001112.1:146764-157995 GCA_003427395.1 Chara braunii
CCTGAACATTGTGCTATTCGCAAGGGCCATTGTGTTATTCGCAAGGGCCATTTTCTGAACTTTGTGTTATTTGCAACTGTGCGCACCATACGTAAGAGCCATATCTGAGTTCGCAATTGTGCGCCAGTGCGCACCACATCAGAAGGCTATTTGCAGTTTACGGCAGCGCACAGTGAGCACTACACCTGAGGGACATACTTGAGGGCCATTTCGCAGTTTGTAATTGTGCACAGCATGCGCACCATATTTGAGGGCCACATCTGAGTATTTCGCAATTTGCCACTGTGCGCAGTGTGCGCACCATACTTGAGGGCCAAATCTGAGTATTTCGCAGTTTGCCACTGTGCGCAGTGTGCGCACCATACTTGAGGGCCACATCTGAGTATGTCGCAGTTTGCCACTGTGCGCAGTGTGCGCACCATACTCGAGGGCCATGTCGGAGCATTTCGCAGCTTGCAACTGTGCGCTGTATGTGCAGCATACTTGAGGGCCATTTCTAAACTTTGTGTTATTCTCAACTGCGCGCCGTGAGCACACCATTTTCAACTATGTGCAGTAAGCGCATCATATCTGAGAACCATCTCTCAACCGCGCACCATTTTCATCTGTGCGCAGTTTTCAACTTCGAACCGGAGCACCGGTGTCCATTGCAACTGAGTATTTAGTCTACACATACTTTGTTGACCAACTCTCATTTGATGACAATAGTGGTCTGGCCCTAAGAGAACGCCAGGTTTTGCACGAAGTAATCACTCTATCCTGGTTGCAAGCAGTAGTATATTGGTCCTAGGCAAAAATTGATTTTTGACCAACAGATTGAGATATTATTTTAAAGTGTGCGCCCGCACGCGCCCAGACCAGATATTATTTTTAAGTGCGCGCCCGCACACACCCAGACCAGATATTATTTTTAAGTGCGCGCCCGCGCGCGCCCAGACCAGATATTATTTTTAAGTGCGGGCCTGCACGCGCCCAGACCGGATATTATTTTTAAGTGCGCGCCTGCGCGCGCCCGGACCATATATTCTATTTTAGTGTGCGCCCATGCGCGCCCAGACCTGATATTTCTATTTGAATGCGCGCCCAAGCTTGGCATTGCAGTTAGAGTGCGCGCCCATGCGCGTCCAAGCTTGGCATTGCAGTTAGAGTACCCGCCCATGTGCACCCAAGCGTGGCATTTCAGTTAGAGTGCGCGCCCATGCGTGCCCAAGGGTGGCATTGCTGTTAGAGTGCGCGCTCATGCGCGCCCAAGCTTGGCATTGCTGTTAGAGTGTACGCCCATGTGCGCCCAAGCTGGATATCGTTATTTGAGTGCGCACCCATGTGCACTTGCGCTGGATATGTATGCGCCCAGGCTGGATATCGTCATTTGAGTGCGCGCCCACGCGCGCACGAGCCTAGGATTACTATCTAGATGAGATGATTTGCCATCACGCTCCCGTTGATTATTTCCTCGCTCATCAGCATCACCTCATGCACGTGATACTTTCCCTCGCACGGGGAGCATTTGCAGTTCAGTCCCTACACAGGTGATTTGGCTCAATCCAGCCCTAGTACTTTCAGCATTTATGACTGGTCCCTGTGCCTGAGTTGTTCTGCTGATCAGTTGCTGTTCCGTCGGGCCCTTCAGGCGGGCCTACTTGAGATTGCTGCTGTTCAGCCGGGCCCCTTCAGGCGGGCCCATTTCTCAAGATTGTCGCAGTTCAGCCAAGCCCCTTCAGGCGGGCCCTTTCTTCTGAGATTGCTGCTGTTCAGCCGGGCCCATTCAGGCGGGCCTTATATTGAGTTGTTGTTCAGCCGGGCCCATTCAGGCGGGCCCTATATCGAGTTGCAGTTCAGTCAGACCATTCACACGTGTCTCTACATTGTGTTGCCGACTACCATCTGGCGAGGTCTTGGAGAGAGCATCCGCACTAGTGAGAGTGCGCTTTCTGTTCAAGCTGGCCCGTCATCGTGAGACTGCCCCTACGTGGGGTAGACTGGTTGAGAGGTTCTGCTATCGACATGTGGGACACCAGAGCTTTGCTATCAAAGCCAATGAGTCACCGACTTCGAGACATACGTTGGTGATCACCTATTCGGTATAGGGGGTAGAGAAGGGAGTGAAGGGCACCACATTTGACAGGATTGCTGATTACATCTTTCGCAGGGAGAGTTATTGGAGGGATAATTGGCTACATGTGGTGTTTCCTCGCGTACCTTCGGCACCTGGGGGTGTACTCTTCGACTTTGAAGGGTGTAACCCCAAGCCCCTCAGTGAGTCTCGCAGCAAGGGAAGGAGGCGGAAGGACAACCGGATTAGGAGAGAGATAGCCAGATACGGGGTCCCGATCACTACATGCGTACAGAGATCTGAGACAGATGAGTCCGATCAAGGGCCCTGCTGGGTGAGTGACGTTGATTTTGGCGACTACTTCAACTGGGACACTCAGAGGGACTAAATCTGTGGACAGTAGCAGGAGCACTGGAGACCGGTGAGCGGAGACGACAGAGTGCGACCTTGAGGAGGATTGCAAATCTTCTCAAGGGCGATTGATTTCTACATGTCAGACGGCCCTAGGACCGACACGGTTATTGGTCCCCCAAGAGGGGAGGGTCCGGTCCCATATCTCGGAGATGGCTACAGTCATTTGTTGGGACGGACTTTGCTTTGCAGGCTTTTCGGAACCCTCTTTATGGAGATCGTTTTCTCGAGGTTTCTTACATCTATACTAGTGGAAGAGGACGGATTGAGATACTGATTGGAGCTTTGGGCAACATCACTCTTGCGGAGGAGCTTTATCTTAGGAGTGTCGCAGACGAGGAGATGGCGAGATGCATGGCCTATATCTGCAAGATTGATCCAGCAGCGCCTCTCGATATCAGCTATGTGGTTTCAGAGTCTATAGCCACACGGGTTCTCAATGACGAGGTGCCAGATATGGAGTCCCAGACAGCAACACTTACTCACGAGGGGGTACCACTTATGATCATTGATCGAGGTTCTCTCTTTTAAGTCACTATGATGTATTACGACGTTATTATTTATTAGTGATTGCAGCCCTCCGATGGCTGCTCGCTGCATACTTTGTGTACTACTCTTCAGTCTTGTATCTCTGGTCATGCTCTTGCAGAGTCTGGTTTCTGGTCTTTTCATTCTGTCAACTGCTCTATGATGTATGTATGCTATTTTCCACCTTATGATACACAGGCTACACTCAAGGCAGCTTGAAGGACTTCTGGATGATAGGGACTCTGGTGACCTTGAGTCTAACCTTTATACGGGGTCAGGTGCAGGCGATAAACCCGAACGCCTCACTCTAAGCCGTGTCGCCGCTGGCAGGAGGGATAACCCTGACTACTCGGCTGTATGACTAAGTGTGACTGCCTCTGAATACACCTCTATTTTTATACCTATCAAAATCCTGCGTGACAGCCTGCCAGTCCTCCAACCCACTGAGCTCGGTCCAGGGAAGGACATCTAACCAGACCCTTGAAGCAGTGGGGGCGCGACAAAAAGGGCGCCGTTGCCGGGGACTCGAAAATCTTGAGTTCTTGGGAGCAGACCGTGGTCACAATATTCTGTGACTAGGTAGCAGTCTAGCATATTTCGTACAAGGTCTGGCTCAGGTCAAAAAGACTTTCGGTTAGAGGAGCCCCGAGAGGAGGGGCCTCTTACAGAAGTCTATCTGAAGTGATTCAGACCTGCGAGCAAGGGTTTGAAATTTGTTTTCTGGACCGTTCGCTTGAGAAGTTCATAAGTCAGAAACCAGATGATGACTGAAGAGTATAATGTCCTAGAAGCCTGAACTCGTGTCACCTGCGGTGGTGTCTTCCCTTATATGTTTGTGAAATGCATTACTTGTGTAAAAAGCAGTGATGATTATGATATTCGACCCTACATCCTAGAAGGGACTAATCGGGATCCGAGTTTCTTTACCAACTGGGATGTCATAGTGGAGTGTGTCAAAGTCGAGAGGGATCAATTGAGACAACAAGGGATAGAAGCGAGTTGGAGCTTACTGCCTAGGATTTATGAGAGGATTCCTACCCCGCCAGTACCTAAAGGATTCTGTGATGGTACGAACTGACAGCCAATCATCAATGCAGCACTTAGGAGGCAAACCTGGTATAACGAAATCGATAGAGGCGCTGACTAGGATCACGGTTGGGGGTGCCTTCCCGTATGTCATTGAGAGGTGTGTGACTTGTGAACACGACAAAGTGATCTTGTACGTCCTTGAAGGTCAGTTTCTTGATACGGATGACTATGATGTGAGGCCATACGTATCTGCTGAGACAAGGAGAGGGATCGATTACGTGGCATGTTGGATAGCTGCTGCTGAATATGTCCTAGATGAAAGGCTGTTGCTAAGACAACGAGGGAAGAAAGTGACTTGGAGTGTCCTGCCTAGAGAATTTGAGAGATTCCCAAGTTCGCCTGAGCCCGCTAGCTTCTGCGACGGAAAGGACTGGGGACCAATCCTCAACGCGGTACTTAGGGACCGAGTGTGGTGAGCCATGCCAAGAGATGTCTACACTCTTGATGACGGAGAGAGCTTCTGCTTCGAGGTCTATCTGGATGAGCAACGAGCGACTATCGTCGGGGCCGTGAGAGGATGCGACACTAGGCTAGGTAGACAGGATGCGATTGGCATGGTAGAGCACTACCTTGGGCTTATGCGGGCGGCTGCTTTTAGAGCAATTACGGATCAGACTAAGATTAGGCATCTGCTAGATTGCAAGAGTTCGGATGGCAGGAGAGTGATGCTACATGCGAGAGATGGGACCATCCTATCTAGACAGCATATTGCGGACAGTCTGGCTAGAGGCAGTAGAAGCGGCCCAAGGCAATAATACTGGAATGTGAAAACTCTATGTCAATTGCAACTGTGACTATTGGTAGAGGATGGTTAGATAAAGTAATTAAGACTGCCAGTTCGTTTGAGATATTGAGACACGACGTCTGTAAGGAAGGGCGTTTAGTATGGTCAGGGGTCAGATTTCTCAAGACTGACGAGCTTGACGTGAGGGTTTATGCTCGGGAAGGAATAAAAGAGGAGTAAGACAGGGGATAGAGAAGGAGATGGTAAGACAAGAATCTGAGAAGGTGAGAGCCCTCATTCGCGGTTGGAGCCGTGAGGACCAATGCTTGTTAGGGACCTTGATTTGTAGGAGGGTTCGAGATCCAGTAACAGAGTTAGTAGAAATCAGGAGAGGCGCGTCTTGCATCGATGAGGCCGAAGGTGAGCTCTATATTGACACCGGCGTCTATGGAGTAGAGGGGGAACACAAAGTCTATGATGAATATGAAAAGTTGAGAGTTATATTAAGAGGAGTTAGGGATTAGGCAATGTCTGGTTACTATCCGACAGTCACGGCAACGCTGGATGCCCTAGTTCCTTTTACCAGTGGAGGAGTTTTTCCCTACAAGGTAGAACGCTGCATATCCTTGGAAGAGAAGCATGCACCTGGGAAGGCGTATATCCTTGTAGTGAAGTTCCTTGACACTGGTGAATACGATATCCGACCCTATGTTCCCTTATTGAGAGAGAGAGGGACAAATCGCGAGTCTTTTCAAAGCTGGATTAATAATATAGTTGATCAAGAGAAGAGAGTTAGAAAGAAAAGGGGCAAGAGTAGTTAGTAACATAATACCAATTGTGTTTGATATGTATCCCGAGCCCCGTCTGCCAAAAAGTTTTATTGACGGCATAAACTGGGAACCGATTTTAAACGCAATCCTAAGAGAGAAAAAGTTCAGGAAGAAATAGGAGCTTAACGAGTAAGCCAGGCAAGATGGTCAGAGGACCGAACGCACGGCAGAACGGTGCTAGTTCCTCCGCTGGGGACGGAGAAGTGACCACTACCGCTGTTCTACAAGAAATGTTGAACATGATAGAGGCCATGAAGATCGGGATGGACACTATGAATGTTCGGTTAGACCTTCCGAGAGCCAAGGTACATCCAGAGAATATACCTTGCTTTGATGGAACCAAGGTTAGGGAGTTCTTGGAGGATTATGATGTCTTCGGTATGAGCCACGGTTGGTCGGACAAACAAAAGTTGAAAGCTCTGCTAGCCTATGTTGAGCCTAAGATGAGGGTGTCAGTGACAAAAATGACACAAGGGCTGACAACATAGGTGGACGTTAGACAAAAGATGTTAGAGGAGTATGCGAAGTATGATGTCCTAACGACCATGTAAAATTTGTTGGAAGTGCGACGTTCTAAGTATGCAACCCTCGATCAATTCCTAGAGGATTTTGAGAGGGTTGCGCGGAGAGTACCCTTCCTAGACGAGGCACAAAAATGTCATGTCTTACTGACTAACTTCGCAGAGGATGAAATAAAAAGTGTGGTAAGTCGCGCTGCCCATTACCCTCTGAAGTGGGATGAAGTAGTTGAGATGATCCGAGAGCTACCTTCGGTGTCAAACCGAAAAAAGCAATAACTAAAGCGAGAGAAGGAAATGTTGAAGCAGTTACGGGAGGAAACTTGAAGGCCGAGGAGATCCTTGGTCTTCTCGTTAAGCTTGGTAGCTTCGAAAAGTTAACCCTCCCTGCCCCAGCAACTCAAGCACTTGTTGGAGCGGAAGAAGGTAAGGAAGGAAGAAAGAAGGAGAAGCAAAAGGAAGAGGAGATAGTGGCTCGAGACGACAATCCTGGAAGTTAAAACCTGAATGTATCCCATATCAGTCAAAAGGAGGTTGAAGAGAAAAAGCGGGAGAAGGCTCAGAGAGAGTTAGACTAGCTGATATATGGGACCAAGGACCTAGTGAAGGAAGGGAAAGGAAAGGAAGTTAACGGGAAGAAGAAAAGGGTGGTCTTGAGATCCGAGGCCGAAGAAGGGATCTCGATAAATGAAGTAGTAAAGAAGCTACTTGAGGAAACCGAGATCACTCTATCCTGGAAAGAAGCAGTGGCCTTGGTACCCAAGTTTAGGGAAGAGCTTAAGAAGATGGTTGAGAGGCAGAAGGTAGAGATCAATAGCCTAAGACTCTTCCCTCAGCATGTGGAAAGAGCCCCGCCTGGTACCAAGATGAGGTTCGATAACATGTCGTGCGGGTATTTGAATATCTCCGTAAATGACGTGAAAGTCAGAGCTCTAGTGGACTCTGGGGCCGAGATAGTGCTCATATCCTCGGCCACAATGAGGTCATGTGGGCTTGGGATAGACAGGAAGGCCAATCATCAGCTTTCCAATATAGCCGGATTTGTGCCTTTGGAAGGTTTTATTGATGATTTGCCTATTCGGATTGGGACTTTACGGACCGAGATCCTTAGTTTTGTGGTCCCCAACTTGGATCATGACTGCATTCTCGGAGTCCCTTTCCTACATAGAATGGAGGCTTGTGCGTTCTTCGACCATGATAAGGCGGTCTGGCTCTCTCCAGGATCCTAACACTGGTCAAGAACAGGCCTTTATGATAAGTGATAGGCATCATCCTCGTCATCAGCGACATGTTAAATATTTTAAGCATGGAGAATCTGACAAGCTGATTGAGGAAGTACGGACAAAACTGAAAGAAAGTGGAATAATAGACGAGAAGACAACGATTAGAGTAAATTATATCAGGAAGGTGCTCAAGCTCCTGGATAAAGAGAAGGAGTTGGGCGATAAGAGAGAGATGGAAGGAATCAAGGATGCTATGAGGGCAGCAAAAGCTGGCACGATGCAGCTCTCCTTTTCAGCAATTAGGCCTTTTTTAGGAAAATAGCCACCGGGTCTAAGAGGAAGTATAAGCACAAAGGCGTTAAGAAGAATCTGGTGGCCGTCCTGATAGAGAAGGATTACAATGAGGCATTGGAAAAGGAAAGAAAGATAATTAAAAGATTAAGAGAGGCTGCATTAAAAGGAGCGAGAATTACCCCAGAGAGGTTCAAAATAATGAAGGTAGGAGCCGATGACTTCCTTCTGCCGGCTGAGAGGGATTTCATATATGAATTATGTCAGAAGTACAGTTGTGCCTTTTCCTTTAATGATGAGGAGAGGGGACGACTGGACGTTGACATGATCAAGATGGTCAAGATCTGGACCGTTCCTCACACGCCTTGGAATGATAGACTCATAAAGTACGCTCAAAATGAAGAAAAAGAGGTAATGGAGTACATAAACCAGAAGATCGCCTCCAACGTTGCGGAACCAGTTGATGGAGCTTACGCCAATCACTGGTTTTGCTTTTGGAAGCCAGGTGGTGGCCTGCGCTGGATACAAAACTTGCAAAAGTTGAATTCGGTAACTGTTCGCGATGCAGGTAGCTTGCCTAACGCGGATTTGTTGGCCGAGTCTTTTGCTGGAAGGAGCATCTACTCCCTAATAGACCTGTACTCTGGCTATGATCAGTTCCCGATAGATCCTACTAGTCGACCTATGACCTCCATGCATACACCTAGAGGCCTCCTACAAATGTGTGTGGTGCCTCAAGGGTGGACGAATGGGGTCGCGGTTGTCCAGCGAGACATGCTAAAGGTCATGGAGGACATATGCCCAGAGGTTACGTTTCCATACATTGACGAAAATCCAGTTAAAGGACCGAAGGAAGAAGATGAGACTTTGGTGGATGGTCGAGTCAGGCGGCTCGTATGGGAACATGCGCAGGGAGTAGCAAAAGTACGAGAAAGGTTGGCTAAATACAACCTAACAGCCAGCGGGCCGAAATCACTACTGTTCCAAAGGGAGGTAACGATCTTGGGTTTTAGGTGCTTCCTGGAAGGAAAGAGCCCCGATTCGAAGAAAATAGATAAACTCTTGAACTGGCCTATGCCTCTAAAAACGGTTGGGGAAGTAAGGAGCTTCATAGGGGTTTGTGGCTTCTAGCGGATCTTCATTCCCGGATTTGCCAAGATAGTGGAGTCTCTTAGAGAAATGGTGCGACAAGGAGCTAGCTTAGGGTGGTCTGACCAAAGAGAGAAGGTTGCGCAGACACTTCAAGATAAGTTAAGAGATGGCGGGGTCGTATTAGGAGTACCCTACTTCGACGATAAAAGGGGGAGACCCTTCATCATTGAAGCCGACGGCGGCCCGATAGCATTAGGAGGAGTGCTCGTACTGCGAGATGAGCACTTAAATTTGAGAATCGCACCCTTAATTCGGTTGAGAGGGGCTATATTCAGTTCAGGAAGGAGCTCCTGGCAATCCTGCACTGTCTCAGGGTGTTTAGACACTATGTTATAGGGCGGAGATTCATCCTAAGAACGGATTCCACGGCGGTAATCGGAGCTTTTAAGAGTCATCAACAAGTAGATGCTACGGTTAGTAGGTGGATAACTCATATATGGACGTATGATTTTGTGTTAGAAAAGGTACTTAGTGAAAAGAATCGAGCCGATGGGCTGAGCCGCGTAGAATGGGGATCAATAAATGATGAATCTCTTGAGGAGGTACCCATCGTTGACGAATTCCTTATGGAAGACGATGATGAAGGACTACCTCCAGCTCCCAGTTGTTATACAGCCTCAGCCATAGCAACGAGCAGGGAAGATTGCTGGGAAGAAAAGGAAGACCCTTACCTCCACTACCTTCTAACTCAAAGGGATGAGGAGGAAGGATGGTATGGGATGGTAGAACAAGCTGTTGTTGCAGCTCATGAGCTGGCAGAGAGTTCAAGGATGGTTGAACGAAGGCTGAATGAGATAGAGGAAGAGTCGGATGACCAGGAGCAAGATAAGGACGCTGAGGGGAGATTTAGGAAGGATGAGTATGATAGGGAATATAAGAGGATTGGTATGGTAATGAGTAGTAATCAGTTGGACGACTTCTACCATGAGAAGACAAAGAGAACCTTTAGGCTGCGTAAGGGTCACCTTTTTGTGGATGCTAAGGAAGGACTACCGCTGCTGAGAGTGGCGTGTGGTAAGGAAAGGCAACTAGAGGTGATCGCTGCGCTGCACGAGGGTCTAGCAGGAGGTCATAGGGGTGCTGAAGCTACATACTATAAAGTATCCCGACTATATCACTGGGATGGACTAAGGGATATGGTTATGAGATATTGTAAGTCGTGTGAGGCTTGTCAGAAAAGGTCATCTGTGAGATTGATTGAACCCTTATACCCCACTGTTCTTGTTGAACCTGGCAGTACTGTTCACCTTGATCTAATTACTATGCCACCTTGTAAGGATGGAATGAAATATGTATTAAATATGAGAGATAATATGTCTGGTTATGTTGAAGCAAAAACCATCTGTAAGAAAACCGCAAAAGCAGTGGCAGATTGGATCGAGGAAATTTATCTAAGGTACCCCTTCATACGTGAGTTTGTGGCTGATCAGGGATCAGAGTTCAAGAACGAGATGGTCAGGAGGCTCATGTTAAGACTTGGAGTCAGGATCAGATTTGTGACACCATATCATCCTCAGGCTAATGCACCAGTGGAAAGAGGCCACAGGACACTAAAGGACGCTATATCAAAATGGTGCCAAGGTGACTCCAGGAACTGGCCATCTTTCTTGAGGGCGGCTGTCTATGCTAACAATGTGACTGTCAACAGACTACAGGTTATGCGCCCATTACACTTTGGTATGGCAGGTATGCTACTTCTCCCATTGAGAACCTGGTTGAGACCTGGACCCATGAGGCGTAGAGAGAGTCATACTCCACAGAGGAGTTGCTGAGGCTGAGGATCAGGCAGATCAAGGAAGTGGATGAGGTTATAATTGAGGCCACAAAGAGGATGTCAGACAACAGATTATCTGATCAGACACGATGGAACAGCAAGAGGTACATCAGGAAGGAACGACTTCAGGTCGAGGATATTGTACTTCTGCATGATACATCTCTCGAGACACAGTGGACCAAGAGATTGGAGGCCAGGTGGATGGGACCATTCAGGATCATCAGAGAGGTTGAAGGCAAGGCCTATGAGTTAGCAGAGATGGATGGCACGAGATCCCATGGTATAGTATCCGGCTCCCGGCTCCGAAAATTCATCCTCAGAGATGCAGATTTGATTCCGAGTTCGGGCAGAGTGATGAGGCGAGGTCCGTGAGCCGTCTAGCATAAGCCTGGACATGATGAGTCGTGGCCAGTGTGCCCTCAGCATCGGTTGGGACGTGGTGAGAGTGCCGCCAATCGCGGGATCTATTATATGCTTGGACGTGGACAGTGTGCCGCCAGCTTCAAAGATTATATGCTGGGACGTGGACAGTGTGCCGCCAACTTCAGAGCTTTCATGTTGGGACGTGGACAGTGTGCCGCCAGCTTCAGAGATTACATGCTGGGACGTGGACAGTGTGCCGCCAGCTTCAGAGATTA
>BFEA01001112.1:171786-192109 GCA_003427395.1 Chara braunii
GGGCCGGGGCGGGGGGGGAGGGGGAGGGGGAGGGGGAGGGAGAGGTCATGCGGAGGGGAGCCGGGAAGGGAGTAGATGAAGTAGAGGAAGGAAAGGAAGGAGAGGAAAGAGAGGAAGGGCAAAAAGGCGCAAGTCGAAGCATCTGCCATCGGTCTATGCTCCATCGCTCCGCTCCTCGCTATGCTCGTTGCTCAACTAAAGACTACGCCACCCTTCAGCGCCCAATACAAAGAAGAGACAGCAGCAGCTGGCGAGGAAGAGGGTCGCGAAGCAAATGGTGCAACCGATCAAAAAAGCAAAGTGCCTCGTCGATAAGCGTAGAAAAATGCTCTCAGAGAGGCAGGCAACAAGCAGTACGCAGGCTATGGCGAGATTGGGAAGTAAGGCGAGGAGGAGGAGGAGCAAGAATGCGGCGCTTCGCGCAGGCACGAGGGGGTCACACGGGACAGACCAGGTTTGGCAGGGCAAGTAGAGGCAGTATGCATGACGCTCGGCCGCTGAGTGCTCAGGCACCGGGATACGAATGTAGAACCGGGAGGGTGCCGTTTGCCAAAAACGTTACCACTTCCTCCACCTCCTGCTGCACCTCTTCCAAGTCCCAGTCGGCGAAAAAGCCCATGCCGCCCGTCGTTCTACTCAACCCGCCGCAGCCGCGAAGACCGGGAGCCTCGTTTGCTGTCAGAACCATTAACCGTACGGTGGTCCGATGAATAGAACCCGTTGCGTTCTGTTCTGATATAGTCGCGATGCATGCTTCAAGAATCGTAGCCTTCCGATGCAAGCTATCGCTCTTAGTCACCCATTCACACGTACCTATCCTACGGCCAAAAAGAGGACATTCAAGGGACAAAAAAAGAAAAAGAAAGAAAAAAAAGGGAAGAAAAAGGAAAAAGGAGAGAAGGTCAGGGGCGAGGAAAAGAACAGGACCACAAAACTAAGACTAATTCACGCTATCACGTGCCTACGTATTACCACAGTCTCCGACCTTATTCGTTACGACCCGAGAGCGGGCTGCTCGCGCAGTCCTCAGTTAGTCGGTTCTTATTGTCCAGGGGATTATTCACTAAGTTGGGTCTGTGCTACTCCTACCACCCCCATGGTCCAGAGACAGAGTAAAAAAGGAAAAAGAAAAAGGGAAAAGGAAAAAGGGAAAAAGAGAGAAAGAGCAAAAAAAGAGAAAAAAAGGGAAAAAGAAAAAAGAAAAAAGAGAGAAGAGAGAAGAGAGAAGAGAGAGAGAGAGGAATGCATGCACCCGTCCAGAGAATCGTCCAGCTCCGAGAATCCGCATTTCCAGCTCCTTATTGTTTCTCTTCCTCCTTGTTACCTGTATGCGTGTGTGTATGTGTGTGTGTGTGTGCGTGTATCGGGGGGAGGGGAGGGAGGACCCCTCCCCCACCAATCAATCGATCAATCAATCAATCAATCAATCAACCAATCAATCAATCAATCAATGAATCAAAAAAAACAATCAATCAATGAAAAAATATATATATATATTTTAAAT
This sequence comes from Chara braunii, assembly GCA_003427395.1. Classification (NCBI taxonomy): domain Eukaryota; kingdom Viridiplantae; phylum Streptophyta; class Charophyceae; order Charales; family Characeae; genus Chara; species Chara braunii. The sequence continues at coordinate 173,291 of BFEA01001112.1, forward strand.
TATTTTAGGTAGTCACGAAAAACACCCCACCCCCAAAAAAAAAGAAAATTTTAATTTTTTTTGCAGCATTCCCATAGGGGACGACGTGCGCCGCCCGCGCGCGTGCACTGATTTCCCGCGCGCGCCCCCATTGGGCCTTAGCATGGTCGTGTGGGAACTCAGCTGCACGGGCTAGGCTGCGGGCCCGCGGCCGGCCTCCTCGGCCGCAGCCGAGTCGGAGGCGGCCGCGGCCCAGGGGGACATATAGTAGTGACGTAATTCTATTAATAGACTAGACTAGACCTAGACACGGACTGGGCCGACCGGTATCGTTTCAGTTTTGGCCTCTATGGCCTCTACCTGCCAGGCTATAGGCTCTCATGCTACGGGCCAAGGCCATAGGGCCTCCCGACCTAGTGATAGCCCGTAGTGCGGCGTAAGGGAAATGTGGACCAGTAATTTTGAGAAATTACAGATGTGTCCCTCACGGATTTCCCGCAGTATTGAACTCTCGGTTATTCCCTGACACAAACAAAATTACGAATCTAACACACGCTGTTGCTGTAAAGCCTTGTGGTCAGGTCTCGGCAATAAAAATCAGCAAGTCATTGCATAATATCTGTCACGACATATGTGGCGCCCTGCGTAGTCCCGATGAGGTAGTTGCACAACGTCTGACCCCAAATGTTGGTTCATTCGTCAGTCATGATCGTGCAACCGAAGTTAGCTGAAGTAGCGAGGACAGGTTTCACAAACTTTTGGAATTCGGCATTCAGCTCATCCAAAAGTGTAGTGCGGATCATGTGGTACGTGGGGGGTTTCGGGGTGGGCGCTCCGGGAACCCCAGGCGGGATTATCACTGTCAACATGTGCTTGAAGCTCTCAAGCTTCACGCAGTTGAACGACATGCCGCTCTCAACAATGAATCGCATGATCTGCAGGTGCCATGCTTGCTGTAGAGGGTCATTGTAATCCGAGGTTACCGCATGTTGCCTGAACCTACCCCTCCCTCGTGCCCCAATGTCGGAACCCAGCGAATCACACACACCACCGCCGGCCGCAGGTGATGCAGGAGGGCCCGACTTGGAGCTGTGATATTGCATAAATTTTGCAAAGGATCCAATGTCCCAAAAACACCGTACTGTGAGGTCTGGGCCTTCACGGGTGCAGGCGTGGGTGACAAATCCGAAACCTGAACGGGGTCGTCGGGCGGGACAGTGCCCGCCCCATCAGGGACCGATGCAGTGGCCTCTGCAACAAGTGCCGAAGGGAAGTCAGGTGTAGGACCTCGTGCTTGCGAAGGAGGCGGTGGTAACCATGGATAAGCAGCGGAATGATGCCTCATTGCTGTCAGTCCCGCCACGGGCGGACCTGCGGCTGCACATGAAAATCGTGCAACCCTTTCCCTGTTCTCAGTGAACAACGAGGCGAGGCCGGCTGCTGTGCCTGCGTCCTTTCCCCACCCACGACCCTCAAAGAAAGCACAAGTCCTTGGTTCATCGAACTGCACAGGTCCCCCGGCACGCGAAATTGGCACAGGGCCTTGCGCATCAGGCTGCGCTTCTACCAACGGTGTGACACGCGCATCACGTGCACACCCACCAGAAACCGCACCAGCAACGGGTGTGGGAATCATCGGATGAAGCGGTGCAGGTGAGACTGCCGCTAGACGAGGGGGGAGCGCTGCACGTGGAGCACGTGGAGATGGTGATGCCTGCGAGGGGGCGACGAACAACAGGGACGGTGGAACGACGTTCTCAGAAAAACGAATTGGTGGCCATTGAAAAGAGGGATGATCTAGAGGGAGAGACTGCAAAGCCTGCATGGCTGAAGCCCTTTGTGCACGACACTTCGACATATCCTTTGACCAAATTGAGTGCCATACCGGCGGAGTCGTCGCGGGGCATCTGTAGCCCTCGCCACGAAAAAAGTGTTCCTTTGCATTGCGAGCACCCCCACAAATAGAACGGCCACATAACTTGCAAACATAGCGACGCCCGTTTTTTCGCCCGAGCGCAGTGGATCTGTCTAAATAACGACCACGAGCGACAAAATGTCAAACAGGATTATCCCGTTTCGCATCTGCCTTTGGATCAACCCTGAAAGGGGAGTCAAAGGTTTTCGTGTTGTGACCTTTTTTACCAGAGTCTGTCTTCTTCCCTGTTGTCGAGGAAAAGTCCGTGGGGCCCTTTCCAGTGTTACCGCTGTCGAGCGCATCGACCTCCGCCTTTTTCTTGCGAAGAGGCGGGAGCCCTCCCCGCCATGTCATGCAGGAGTAAACAAAACAAAACAAAATGAGAGACAACTCGAAAACGATGCATAATAATTCCTGCGAACCGCCAAGACGGACGTGGTTCCATCGCTCCTTCACCGCTCTAGCCGGGTGCGCCAGCTATACATCCCACGGCCCCCTTCGATATGATAGGTTCCCGTGGGGCATAAACTTCCCTTCCCTAAGGGGTTGTCACTACCCTTAGGGCCGTATCCCTATTCAGCCACTAACCCACATGCGAAAGCTTTTAAATGCAATCGCAGAGGTAGATCAGCCGAGGGTGTTTGCTCGTCTCGCTGTAGTATAGGAAACGCTTGGTTAACGCCGAGTGGACCCGAACGTCGTCCGTTCCCTACGGCACTGAGCTCCAAAGTACGGAACGTACGTTGGTCGATTAAAACGGTCTTAATCAAGCGTGAAACCCTCAAATACGATCCTAGTCCCTTGACAATCGTTTGGAAAATAAAATAATAAAATCCATATCTTGTATCACATCACGCAAGATCAAGTTTTGGCTTGATGAGCCGGTTTGGCCAGAGTAAGTTCTTGTCGTCACATATAACCGAAGAAACCCTTACATTGCCATTTCCAAGACGAAAGATTATCATTGAAGAAAAAAAAATAAGAAATTTCATCCTAAAATCTAGCCTACAGAAACTTGTCAGTAAGTACGGCATGCAAGTGAATTCCACTGCTACCATGCAGATCAACAAGTGATCTGGTTTCTGGCTGAAGTTTGAATTTTTGGTTCAACCACACTTCCGCTATCATCTTCAACTTACTTCTAATATGGGTTTTCATGCATGTGATTACCTCTCAATGCATAAGCATGATAGTGCAATCATCGGGGTGATCCAAATACTATCCATCTGGTTGGTCCTATCCACGAAAGATTTTTTTTTTTTTTTTTTTAATTATTACCCGTGTAGAGTCACATAAACGTGACCCATAAGGACAACTCTCCACGACACTTGATTCATAATGGCGGCCTAGACATGATAGAGCTGTCGGCCTTCTCGGGCCTCAACCTCAATCCGGTCGAGTCGTGCGAGCTCCTCGCCGTGAAAAATTAAGGCGGTAATGCGTCCGCTCCGCTTGACACAAACTGTTCACGTACCATAGAGGGAAGCCATCCGCGAAGCTAGCCTCCAAACTATGGCGCGAAATGGCTGTCGCATTCGAAAGAGGTGCCTAGTCGTGGTGTCCTTAATCCGGATAACGCCGTAGCGCTTTTCGGACAGGGTAATTTTAACACTCACAATGATCCGAGAAGGCATTGGAGGTTACTCACGCGATGGAAATAAATAGTATATCCATGAAATTCTTCCGGAAGTCTGGCCATATTGGCACGAACATCTGCTCGCGAGTTAGGAAAAAATCCTAGCTCATTTCTAAGCAATCCAACAAAACCAACCCAACGTGTGCCCGAACAAGTAATAATCGCTCCGCGCGCCGGATCAGCTCCTCATCCATAGTGTCGCGAACCAGCAGATATCTGGCCTGAGTAAGATCCCGACGTCCGCTAGTCGTCTACACACCTGAAAGAGTCACTTGTTAGAAGAGACGTCCCAGATTTCACAAGCCTCGTCATCGAACGCCGTGACGTGAAAACGTTCAGAGCAAAAAATATTAAATTTATTCGCACCCGTCTCACATGAAGAAGGAGACTGAAAGGTCCTTGCTGACCGTTCAACCATAGTAAAATATAGAGAAACACTCCTCTGATCTCAGGAATGTTTTCTCTAACGGGATTTACTTCATGAATTACGACGAGATTCATGTCTCCGTAATCTCGGGATGGATTTGGAGGCGCAAATTCATACCGCAAGATATGTTGTTCATGCTCTATCAAGAAAATATAATTCCGCGGTGGGTTCCTCACGCTTCCATCCCAAAACCGCGGTGCATCCCTTTGCAAAAAAACTTCGAGTGGAATATAGACCAAGCGTTCTTTTCGTATCATACCGGCGCGTGATCGTGTCGGCACTTCTGTCCATTCTATTGCCGCCTCTCGCGTGTTGAACAATCGAAGGATCACTGCTCTTGTGGACATCTGAATGACAAAATAATGACTTTGTCAGAATAAATTTATATATATCAAACTCTGTACTCAACTCTCTTTCCCTCCCCGGAATGTGATTCTTGTGTCATGGTTCCACCACGAACGTAGTGCCTACTTGCACTCCTTTAACACTATTCAAACATGAACTGGCCTTCTTTTGGCGCCAGTTCCCCATATGTTGGTGGCACTTAAGAGGGCCATCCAAAAGGGTACTAAATTCAGTCTTCCCCTCACTTGAAAGCATGAGAAAAGTGACTACCCTTAGCCACAAGATACCCTACCCTCTAGGAAGTGGTATGGAATACCCCTCCTCCTCGCCCGAACGCATTGTTCAGGTCTCAGAAGTTGGGCTGGCTCCACCGCCATACAACATAGTATTCCCCTGTAAAACGGTCCACTCCAGGTCAATAACAGGGTCGACTCCTAAATCAACGAACCCCTGCGCCAGATGCTTCCTAGACAGAAGAAGTCCTTGTTTCTAGGCGTAGACGTTTTTCTCTATACCTTTCTACCGAAGGATGACTTAGACGAATCGGAAAATAGTTCGAGAGAGAAGTTAAGATTTTTTTTTGGACGGTCTCAGAAGTAAATGGTCGTTCGGTATGGAATGGGGTGATCCTTGGGGAAAATACTAAATTAATTTTTTATTCTTCAACTTCGTCTTCCAAGATTTCCATTTTTTCGGCACCCGTCAAATCATCCTTTTCATTATATTCTTTTCTTGACATACAAACAGGTAAAGAGTTGAAGGAGAGTAAACATTTGCATCCTCCCTTGAACAAGCATAATGCTACTCTCTTCTCACACATATTCCTTTATTTACCTTCACAATCAACAAGGGAAACAATCCAAAATCAACCATTCCCCAACCAAAGTCAGCCCCTTTTACATGCATGACATCACACATTTTACTCTAATCCAAAGCGAGGTCATGCAAGGTGTGGGTTCACACATGTGTGTAAGGGAAGCTGAGCCACAACTGACTGACCTTGAGTGAAGTCTGGTCGGGTTCACACAGGTGTGTAAGGGAAGCTGAGCCACAACTGGCTGACCTTGAGTGAAGTCTGGTCGGGTTCACACAGGTGTGTAAGGGAAGCTGAGCCACAACTGACTGTCCTTGAGTGAAGTCTGGTCCGGCTCTCTCAAGAAAGCCGGGTAATATTCCAATCAGAAGAAAAAATCGCCTTTAAATATGAAAGTATGCGACCCACATGAAAATACGCGGCTTACATATTCACAAGTTGTGGTCGTTTCACTGAACGACGGTCCGCCTTCTTCTCTAAGTGCCTGATCACACCAAGGTTGGGTCCATTGAGATGTCTGAATGAGATAACCCTCGAAGAGGGTTCTCCCATGATCCAAACCCACGTCGCCCCAACATACCGGACAGTCCCAACGCAGTCCCCACTGCACCTTCACCACCAAGGATACTCCCTAACCAACCGCAAGTCCACACCGCCTCCCATCACCATGTCCGCTCACAATAGCCACACCAACATGTCGGTCCCGATCACAACAACCAGTGCCACCTAGTCCCAAAATGATCCCAGATGGTCCCAATGCAATCCCATACTATCGCCCGCAATACCAGATGGTCCATAACTCAAAACCGCTTGCACTCCGCGCCGCAAAAAAAATTAAAGGTAAAAGGTGACCCTGGTTGAAAACAGCATATGCCGCGAGCCCCCCAAAAAAATAAAGGTGTCCTTCCGGTGCAAATCGCAAGTGTCGCAATTACAATAGCCAGTGCGGCGTGCACTCACTCTGCGATCTCTTCATGCCGCCGGTCCACGCACCCTCGCACAGTCCCAAATATGCACCACTACCACAAAACATATAACGGAAGACCATCACTAGTCACTCTATCAATCGATACCATGGCTGCCCCGCAGCACCACCGCCAGATCACACACCAAAAAAATAAGCTTCACTGTGACGCGGCGTTTTCCCTCACATTAGTGTCGTCGCCGTGCCGACTACCTGACAACACTTCCCTACTTGAAAAATATCGACGTCATGGCCAATTCCGGCAGCATGATCCCACTGACTACACTATCGTTGCCGTGCTGCTGATCGAGCAGCACCTCCCCACACTCACATTAAAAAAAACATCGGCTCCGCGCTGCAAATCCGGTAGCCCCTTCCCTTAGGAAGGTCTTGATGTCGCGGCGGCAGTCCGGCAGCACAACCCCACTAAAATAGGTGCTGCTTGTCGCATCGTCCGGACCCTGACGCAGCAGTTTGTGCAAAAAGCTCCCAGCCCTCAGCTATGGCTGCCTCGCTTTTCTTCCTCCAACTCCCTGCAGACCTCCACTCCACCAGCAGCACCTCCACCGGCAGCACCGCCCCTCTCCAACAACATGCAGCAGCCAGCCAGCACTCACTTAAGTGAATGGCCCAGCAGTACTGCCACAAGTGAGAGGCTGCTGGATGAGGAGTTGTCTTTTATAGCCAGCCGAAGGCATGTGGGCAGCTGCCTTGCACACAGCCAGGCAAAAATTCGTCGGTGCTCCTGGCCCTTGATCAAAATCAACGACTCGGAGCCTGGTGCCTTGGTTTTCCCCTAGGGGAACCAAGGTCATCAACCCCCAGGAATACCTAGGCGTTTTCCCAGGCCAGGTGCTCTCGGAAATGGCTGTATTCAGCCACTTACTGCAACCTGCCCAAAACGAACAGGCCCAGTCCCATCAGCCCCTAGAAACTTCTGGGGCTGCACCTGTTCCACGACCGCGGCCACATTCGCGGCCGTTACTTTTTTCTCCTTACACTTCCTTTTCTTTTTTTCTTTTCCTTTCCTTTTACCCCCCCAACTAGCTGAGTGCCCGCACCTGGGCGCCAACAGTGCTAGGTTCGGGCGCGCCCTTTGGGCTTGCAGCTCGTTTCCAAGACGAACGACGCATCAGGGTTTGTCACTGTTGGCCGAACGAGCTACACCCCAAAGGCAGAAAAAACGCCAAAAAAAGAAAAACAAAAAACAAAACGACGAAAACGAAAAAAATAGAATAAAAATAAAAACGAGCTTACTTGGTTCTGCCTCGTTGACAGAGTACCTTCCAGTGGTGCTCGTTGCTGTTGAAATACAGGCCCGAACTCGAATCGAAGCGCCATGGGGTATGAGGGAACTCAAAAAGCACATGGCCACATTGCACTACTCACCAAATGTGCAAAATGAGAATGAATCTTCTAGTGGAACATGGAAAGATACACTTCCATAGTTTGTCTTTTATGCAAGTAGGGAGAGGGAGTGGAGAGGCGCTCGTTGCTTACCAACGATGCTTTGTCCCTTGCGAAACGGGGGGGGAGAAAAGAAAGGAAAAGCAAAAAATAATAATAATAATAATAATAATAATAAAGAATTTAACATGATGCATCTTTTTCGAGAACTTGGCAAAATACGCTATCATACTTAGTTTCCCCCTGTTGCAGCACGTTCATCGAAACGAACGGGCGCAGACTTCACGAGAACGTAAGGGGGGAATCTAAAGAGACAAAAAAAAGAAGAAAATCTTAAACAAAATCTAACAAGCAAATCTAAAAAAAAAAAAAAAAAAAAAAAATCTACATTAAAAACGAAATGGTTGCCCGATAAAACGGGCGCCTGGCCCCTCTCATAGGGACTGTAAGTCCCTTCACTTTTACCGGCACCACTTGGCGCATCGTTTTAATTTTTTTTTTTTCTATTTTTTTTCTTGTCCTACCCAACGGTCATATCCGCCTCGTGGGCCTCCCAAGACGCGTTGGGATACCGACCCGAGTTCGAATCCAAAAAAACTTTGACCATTTCTTGGTTTGTGTATCATCTTTGCTCAGGGGCCATGCAGTTTTACAGCACGGTTGATTTCAGCCGCGCGATCTGGATGATCGCACGACCGAAATTAGCCGCGCCATACTGCTCCGAGATCGGGCCACTCCGACAAAAGGAGCTAGCCTAATTTCGGTATGTCGGGTTCGATGTCTGCGTCTGCGGCATATGAGCCTGAAGTCTTACCTATTGGGCTAGCTCCTACTACGAAAAGAGTAGGAGCAACTCCTTTATATGAGGAACTTGCCCAAGGCACCCCTCCTGGCCATGGCCCAACAGGGCCTACTCAAGGCCGAGCAGGCCTTGCTTTTTTGCCTGTTTCCCGTTGAATGGCCTCACGACCACGACTTGACGATCACCCGACCGGGTAGGCCACAACACCGGCCTATCGGCCCCCTAACCAACTTACGCTCCGAATCGCGCGGCTTAGCAGCCGTGTGGTTATATTTTAGGTAGGATAGGTTTAACTTCGACATTCCCATGTCCACACGTTTATGCGGCCTCGACAAAATCGAAACACTCCCGGTTATGGCCATTACTCTCGGATGCCACCAGCGTCCGAACTAAGCTTCAAAACTTTTAGTCTCTCATTCATAGGTCATGTCTGAATAAACTTTTGGCAAACGTAAGTCTCATCAATTCCTTCAACTCAACAAAGGGGTCGGACAACGTCCGACGTTGAAAACCCTCGGCAAATGCCCTTGTCAGGGTATTTGCCCCGACAACATTCCCGGACCCCATTGAACGATGTCCCCGTCGTTCACCATGAACAAGAAATTAGGTCCGTTTTAAAATTTCCATTCGCCATGAAAAAGAAATTAGGACCGTTTTAAAATTTCCATGTGAAAGCAACGATCACAGTACAACATTTCCAACAATTGTCCGGAACTAAGGCGAAACTTTTCCACCAATATACAAAAAAACTGGATTTAGCCTTTAGAAGTCTTAAATCAATACAAAAGAAATTGGATTTAGCGTCCAGAAGTCTCCAATCAATACAACTCATATGTGGATGGAATGCCAGATGTTGCCTCTGGCCAGCCTTATCAAAACTTGGACCCAGGTCTAGCCCCCGAAAGCCTTAAATTTAAAGGAACTTTTTCAGAATGATCCTAGCATCATCCTACTCGCGGCCACTCAAAACAATCATTTAGTCTCTCAAAATGGTACCGGAAAAAGTTTTTGGCTACCCTTCAAAACCCCAATTGGTTAATATATCCATTTATCTAAAAAAGTCAGGTTTAACCCCCTGACAGGTCTTTCAAAATAATCAACCTCCTGGGCGGCCCAAACAGAATCCTAACCAACCATTCATGAGAGAAACCATTCGTCCCAAATTCCCCGACCAAGTTATGATCCTCATTCCAATCTACATAAGTTATCATGCCCGTTACTTCTTAACTCCCTGTGAATGCGTCGAGGAGTGGTGTAATCCTCTTCAAGGGATAACATCTCGACATCAAGCCCCGCTTTAGATTCGAGTCTCGCCACATCTCATTAGTCCCCTGCATGTAGCGTAGAACTGCCCCACCTCACATAACCGGGGCTAAGCTAGACCCCGACCATAGAGGTACGGTGACTACGCTTGATACGAGGTTAGGTAGCTACTCCTCTCCTCGCAGCAATAGATAGTCGTCCACCCTACAAGTAGTATTCTAACAAGATTTCAACACCTTCCGCTCTTTCAGTGATAATGTAGTCTTCCTTCCTTAAACCACATAGGATCCGACAGACAACATCCCACTTTGGACTAGGAGTATAGCTCCGACGTGGGCCTCACTACCACCTACAAAGCTCACAAATCCATCAGAAATCTGTCGTGATATGATAACGCCTTCAAAACTTACTTTAAAAATATTCAAGCACAACAATACAACCTACAACAAATGCTTTCACATGAAATTTTGTAATGATCCAAGCTAAATAATCTTCAACAATAGTTCAGATGCCGTCAATCATAGAAATGCATCAGTAAAACAGATAATCTCGAAATGAATGGGAGTCTGAGTAAAGTGATCGATAAAAATATACACCATTCGAATATAAAATGTATGACTAAATGATTCTGCAAACCAATATCAAAATAAAGGCAACGTTTGGTTGAGAACATTCCAAAATGGTTGTAACTGCAATAATTTGCACAAGAATTCCGATCCACTAAACATATAACTCGAATGATACCTCAAAGTTCACGATAAAGTATACAATTAAAATATATTTCATGAAAGATAATAATCATTAACACAATACTCAAAATTTATAGATAAAGTCAATGAACATTAAAACAATGTCATAGCATAACTCAATTAATATGAGGACATTAAGAATTTACATCCAACTAAACCGTTCAAAATAACCAAAATATAATTCATAATAAAATTAGCACATAATCCATGAAGATAAAATAATACGAAATCAATCAATGATGATAAAATAATTGCCTTTTAGAAATCACAATACAATCAATTAATCCATTACAAAACAAAATATCCGAATGTCGTTCCGCTAGAGACAACGGTAGTTTGCCGTTATCCCCGGCAACGGCGCCACCTGTCGAGCTCATCGGCCCCCGCCTTTTTTCTTGCGAAGAGGTGGCAACCTTCCCGGCTATGTCACGCAAGAGTAAACAAAACAAAACAAAATGAGAGAACTCGGGAACGACGCATAATAACTCTCGCGAACCGCTGAGACGGACGTGGTTCCATCGCTCCTTCGTCGCTCTAGCCGAGTGCGCCAGCTATACATCCCACAACCCACTACGACAGGATAGATTCTCGCGGGGTATAAGCTTCCCTTCCCTAAGGGGCTGTCACCACCCTTAGGGGAGTATCCCTACCGAGCTACTGACCCACGTGCGAAAGCTTTTAAATGCAATCACAGAGGCAGATTAGTTGAGGGCATTTGCTCGTCTCGCTGTAGTATAGGAAACGCTCGGTTAATGTCGAATGGACCCGAACGCCGTTTGTTCCCTAGGGCGCTGATCTCCAAAGTAGGGAATGTACGTTGGTCGATTAAAACGGTCTTGATCAAGCGTGAAACCCTCAAATAGGATCCTTCCTTTGACAATCGTTTTGAAAATAAAACAATAAAATCCATATATTTTGTATCACATCATGCAAGATCAAGTTTTTGGCTTGATGAGCCGGTTTGGCCAAAGTTAATTCTTCTCGACACATATGACCGAAAAAACCCTTACATCGCCATTTCCAAGACGAAAGATTGTCATTTAAAGAAAAAAAATTAAGAAATTTCATCCTAAAATCTAGCCTACTGAAACTTGTCAGTAAGTACCGTCTGCAAGTAAATTTGATTGCTACCATGCAGGTCAACAAGTGATCTGGTTTCTGGCTAAAGTTTGAATTCTTGGTTCAACCACACTTCCGCTATCATCTTCAACTTACTTCTAACATGCGTTTTCATACATGTGATTACCCCTCAATGCACAAGTATGATAGTCAAATAGTGCAATCATCGGGGTAATTCAGATGCCATCCATCTGGTTGGTCCTATCCACGAAAGATTTTTTTTTTTTTTTTTTTTTAATTATTATTACCCTTGTGGAGTCACATAAACGTGACCCTACCATAAGGACAACTCTCCACGGCACCCGACTCATAATGGCGGCCTAGCCATGAAAGAGTTGTCGGCCCTTGCGGGCCTCAGCCTCAACCCGGTCGAGTCGTGCGAGCTCTTGGTCGTCAAAAGTTAAGGCGGTAATGTGTCCGCCCCGCTTGACCCGAACCGTTCACGTACCATAGAGGGGAGTCATCCGCAAAGCTAGTCTCCAAACTATGGCGCGAAACGGATGTCGCATTCGAAAGAGGTGCCTAGTCGTAGTGTCCTTACTCCGGACAACGTCGTAGCGCTCTCCGGACAGGGTAATTTTAACACTCACAATGATCCGAGAAAGGCATTGGAGGTTACTCACGCGATGGAAATACATAGTAAATTCATGAAATTCTTCCGGAAGTCGGGCCATATTGGCACGAACATCCGCTCTCGAGGTAGGAAAAATCCTAGCTCATTTCTGAGCAATCCAACAAAACCAACCCAACGTGTGGGCGCATCATCTCGAACAAGTAATAATCGCTCCGCGCGCCGGATCGGCTCCTCATCCATAGTGTCGTGAACCAGCAGATATCTGGCCTGAGTAAGATCCCGTCGTCTGCTAGTCATCTGCACACCCGAAAGAGTCACCTGTTAGAAGGGACGCTCCCAGATTTCACAAGCCTCGTCATCGAACACGGTGACGTCAAAACGCTCAAAGCGAAAAATATTAAATTTATTCGCACCCATCTCACATGATGAAGGAGACTGAAAGGTCCTTGCTGATCGTTCAGCCGTAGTACAATATAGAGAAACATTCCTCTGATCTCAGGAATGTCTTCTCTAATGGGATTTACTTCATGAATTACGACGAGATTCATGTCTCCGTAATCTCGGGATGGATTTGGAGGTGCAAATTCATACCGCAAGATATGTTGTTCATGCTCTATTAAGAAAATATAATTCCGTCGTGGGTTCCTCACACTTCCATGCCAAAACCACGGTTCATCCCGTTTCGAAAAAACTTCGAGCGGAATATAGACCAAGCGTTCTTTTCGTATCATACCGGCACGTGATCGTGTCGGCACTGCTATCCATTCTATTGCCGCCTCTCGCGTACTGAACAACCGAAGGATCACTGCTCCTGTGGACATCTGAATGACAAAATAATGACTTTGTCATAATAAATTTATGTATATCAAACTCTGTTTAGAGGTGCAAATTCACACCGCAAGATATGTTGTTCATGCTCTATTAAGAAAATATAATTCCGTCGTGGGTTCCTCACACTTCCATGCAAAAACCACGGTTCATCCCGTTTCGAAAAAACTTCGAGCGGAATATAGACCAAGTGTTCTTTTCGTATCATACCGGCACGTGATCGTGTCGGCACTGCTATCCATTCTATTGCCGCCTCTCGCGTACTGAACAACCGAAGGATCACTGCTCCTGTGGACATCTGAATGACAAAATAATGACTTTGTCAGAATAAATTTATATATATCAAACTCTGTACTCAACTCTCTTTCCCTCCCCGGACCGTGATTCTTGTGTCATGGTTCCACCACGAACGTAGTGCCTACTTGCACTCCTTTAACACTATTCGAACATGGTCTGGGCTTCTTTTGGCGCCAGTTCCCCATATGTTGGTGACACTTAAGACGACCACCCAAAAGGGTAATAAATTCAGTCTTCCCCTCACTTGAAAGCATGAGAAAAGTGACTACCCTTAGCCACAAGACACCCTACCCTCTAGGAAGTGGTCTGGAATACCCCTCCTCCTCGCCATAACTCATTGTTCAGGTCTTAGAAGTTGGGCTGGCTCCAACGCGATACAACATAGTATTCCCCCGTAAAACGGTCCACTCCAGGTCAATAATAGGGTCGGCTCCTAAAGCAATGAACCCCTGGCCCAGATGCTTCCTAGAGAGAAGAAGTCTCAGTTTCTAGGCGTGGACGTTTTTCTCTATACCTTTCTATTAAGGGTTGACTTAGACGAATCGGAAAATAGTTCGAGAGAGAAGTTAGGACTTTTTTTTTTACGGTCTCAAAAGGAAATGGGCGTTTGGGACAGAATGGGGTGATCCTTGGGGAATATACTAAATTATTTTTTTATTCTTCAACTTCGTCTTCCATGATTTCGTTTTTTTCGGCACCCGTCAAATCATCCTTTTCATTATATTCTTTTCCTGACATACAGACAGGTAAAGAGTTGAAGGAGAGTAAAAATTTTCATCCTCCCTTGAACAAGCATAATGCCACTCTCTTCTCACACATATTCCTTTATCTACCTGCACAATCAACAAGGGAAACAATCCAAAATCAACCATTCCCCAACCAAAGTCAGCCCCTTTTACAAGAATGACATCAGACACTTTACACTACCTTTTCCCTGAAACCAAAGCAACGTCATGCAAGGTGTGGGTTTACGCAGGTGTGTAAGGGAAGCTGAGTCACAGGTGACTGACCTTGAGTGAAGTCTGGTCCGGCTCACTCAAGAAAGTCGGGTAATTTTCCAATCGGAAGAAAAAAATCGTCGTTGAATATGAAAATATGCGGCCCACATGAAAATACGCGGTCACAACTTCACAAGTTGTGGTCGTTTCACTGAACGACGGTTCGCCGCCTTGTCCAAGATCCCGGACAGTCCCAACGCAGTTCCCGCTGCACCTTCACCACCTCCTCCCTAACCAACCGCAAGTCCACACCGCCTCCCGTCACCATGTCCACTTACAATAGCCACACCAACATGTCGGTCCCGATCACAACAGCCAGTCCCACCTAGTCCCAAAATGATCCTAGAGTCCCAATGCAATCCCTTACTATCGCCCGCAATACCAAATGGTCCAAAACTCAAAACCGTTTGCACTGAGTGCCGCAAAAAAAAATAAAGGTAAAAGGTGACCCTGGCTGAAAACAGCATATGCAAAGAGCCCCCCCAAAAAATAAAGGTGTCCTTCCGGTGCAAACCGCAAGTGCCGCAACTACAATAGCCAGTGCGGCGTGCACTCACTCCACGATCTCTTCATGCCGCTGGTCCACGCACCCTTGCACATTCCGAAATATGCACCACTACCCCAAAACATATAACGGCAGACCATCACTAGCCACGCCATCAATCGGTACCGCAGCACCACCGCCAGATCACACACCGAAAAAACCGGCTTCACTGTGACACAGCGTTTTCCCTCACACTAGTGCCGTGCTGCCAACCAGACAACACTTCCCTACGTGAAAAATATCAATGCCCCGGCTCCGCGCCGCAAATCCGGCAGCCCCTTCCCTTAGGAAGGTCTTGATGTTGCGGGGACAGTCCGGCAGCACAACCCCACTAGAAAAGGTGCTGCTTGCCGCACCGTCCGGACCCCGACGCAGTCTTACCGCCGCAGCACCAGCCTACACACACAACACACGCACAAGGGTGGGGCAAAAAGCTCCCAACCCTCAACTATGGCTGCCTCCCTTCTCTTCCTCCAACTCCCTGCAGACCTCCACTCCACTAGCAACACCTCCACCGGCAGCACTGCCCCTCTCCATCAGCATGCAACAGCCAACCAGCAGTCACTCGAGTGAATGGCCCAGCAGTACTGCCACAAGTGGGAGGCTCCTGGATAGGGAGTTGTCTTTTATAGCCAGCCGAAGGCATGTGGGCAGTTGCCTTGCCCACAGCCAGGCAAAAATTCATCGGTTCTCCTGGCCCTTCATCTAAATCAACGACCAGGAGCCCTTTGCCTTGGTTTTCCCCTAGGGGAACCAAGGTCATCAACCCCCAGGAGTACCTGGCCGTTTTCCCAGGCCAGGTGCTCCTGGAAATGGCTGTATTCAGCCACACACTGCAGCCTGCCCAAAATGAACAGGCGCAGTCTCATCAGCCCCTAGAAACTACTGGGGCTGCACCTGTTCCACGGCCGCGGCCACATTCGCGGCCGTTACTTTTTTCTCCTTACACTTCCTTTTCTTTTTTTCTTTTCCTTTCCTTTTACCCCCCCAACCAGCTGAGTGCCCGCACCTGGGCGCCAACAGTGCCAGGTTCGGGCGCGCCCTTTGGGCTTGCAGCTCGTTTCCAAAACGAGCGGCACATCAGGGCTTGTCACTGTTGGCCGAACGAGCTACACCCCAAAGGCAGGAAAAACTCCAAAAAAGAAAAACAAAAAACAAAAAAATGAAAACGAAAACGAAAAAAATAGAATGAAAATAAAAACGAGCTTTCTTGGCTCTGCCGCGTTGACAGAGTACCTTCCAGTGGTGCTCGTTGGGGCACTCCGACCTGCTGAAATATAGGTCCGAACTGAAATCGAAGCGCCATGGGGTATGAGGGAACTCAAAAAGCACATGGCCACACTGCACTATTCACCAAATGTGCAAAATGAGAATGAATCTTCTAGTAGAACATGGAAAGATACACTTCCATAGTTTGTCTTTTATGCAAGTAGGGAGAGAGAGTGGAGAGGCGGCTGTTGCTTACCAACGACGCTCTTTCCCTTGCGAAAGGGGGGGGGGAGAAAAAAAAGGAAAAGCAAAATAAAATAAAATAATAATAATAATAATAATAATAATAATAATTAAAAATTTACCTGATGCATCTTCCTCGAGTACGAGTATGTATGAAATGGAGAAAGTCTTCGTTAGCAAAGCAAAGAAAAGCACACGTAGACAGGTCTTCAAGCGCAGACCAAATGGTCATAAGGTCAAATAGTCATACTCATGTAGAACAAATGCAATTATACAATGAAAATGGAAAGGCCTCCCTGACGCGTTTCGACGGCAGCCTCGCTGTCATCTTCAGGGGGTTGACCACCTTCAGTCACGTACTAACCACTCAAGCCGCTCACCCGCGTCCGTCCGTTCCTCCTACCAACGTCCGGACGCTAGTAGGAATCGCTGGACGTCAGTCCCAAAAGAGGTGGAGTAAATTGCATTAGTGTCTTAAGTACTAATCCGTAGGACGTACAAATCCTAAATCGTAAGTAAAAGGTGCAGATAATGCCGAAAAGTGCCCAGTACCGGGCTGAAACCAAAGTCCGGGCTAAACCTACGCTAACAGGCCAAAGGAACCCATACCAGCCTCTGCATGCCCCGATGCATGGTCCAAACCTAGTTACCGGGTCAAAGGTACCTTAATCCTGAAAAAACAGCACCAAAGCACCCTGTCCCAATGTCAAAACAAAATGAGTCGAAAGTCAGTAAACAAGCCGACACATTCCCAACAAGTCGGGCAAGTGCAACATAACTATAACCAATCCAAACAAAAGGTAGTATAAAATGAGTAGAAAAATCTTTGTGATAGGCTGGAGGCATCCTGACTAGAAAACAAAATCTGCACTCCCTATCCCGGTACAATGGAAAAATACGCTATCATACTTAGTTTCCCCTTGCTGCAGCCCGTTCATCGAAACGAACGGGCGCAGACTTCACAAGAACGTAGGGGGGGGGGATCTAAAGAGAGAGACAAAAAAAAAGAAGAAAATCTAAAACAAAATCTAACAAGCAAATCTAAAAAAAACAAAAACAAAAAAAAATCTACATTAAAAACGAAATGGCTGCCCGATAAAACGGGCGCCTGCAACCTCTCATAGGGATTGGAAGTCCCCTCACTTTTACCGGTGCCACGTGGCGCATCGTTTCAATTTATTTTTATTTTTTATGTTTTTTCCTGTTGTCCTAGCCAACGGTCATATCCGCCTCGTGGGCCTCCCACGACGCGTTGGGATACCGACCCGAGTTTGAATCCAAAAAAACTTGGACCATTTCTTGGTTTATGCGTGTCATCTTTGCGCAGGGGCCATGCAGTCTTACGGCGCAGCTGATTTCAGCCGCGCGATCTCGATGAACGCACGACACGACCGAAATTGGCCGCGCCATACTGCTCCGAGATCGGGCCACTCCGACAAAAGGAGCTAGCCCAATTTTGGTATGTCGGGTTCGATGTCTGCGTCTGCGGCATATGAGCCTGAAGTCTTACCTATTGGGCTAGTTCCTACTACGAGAAGAGTAGGAGCAGCTCCTCTATACAAGGAGCTTGCCCAGGGCACCCCTCCTGCCCGTGGCCCAACAGGGCCTACTCAAGGCCTAGCAGGCCTTGCTTTCTGGCCTCTTTCCCGTTGAATGGCCGCACGGCCACGGCTTGACGGTCACCCGACCGGGTAGGCCACAACACCGGCCTATTGGCCCCCTGGATCGAAATCAAACCCTACGGCCCAGGAAAAAAAAAAAAAATCTATATTCCTCCCGCGCCGCGGCCCCGTACCTGGCGCATCCCTCTTTTTAACCTACTTAGGCTCATGTACGAAAGGTTTAACTTCGGTATTCCCATGTCCACATGCTTTTGCGGCCTCGACAAAATCAAAACACTCCCAGTTACTGACATTACTCTTGGACGCCACCAGCGTCCGAACTAAGCTTCAAAACTTTTAGTCTCTCATTCATAGGTCAGGTTTGAATAAACTTTTGGCAAACGTCAGTCTCATCATTTCCTTCAGCTCAACGAAGGGGTCGGACAGCGTCCGACATTGCAAAACCCCGACAAATACCCTTGTCAGGGTATTTGCCCCGACACCTCATGGGTCACACATGTTGCACACCCCGAAGAAAATGTATCTAAGGGTAAACTGAAACGAAGTGAGGTAACAAAGAACTGCACTGAAGAACAGATGAATCACCGTGAAAAAGATGGACCACAAGGTCCACAAGTTCCACAACAACCTCATTGACAAACAAGAGAAGGAAAAAAACATAAAGAAAATAAAAAAATTGAAATGATGACAACAGACAAATAGATTTTCCTTCCCCCCGCAGCCATAGACCCCTTCTTTTCTAATTCCCACTGCATTGCCGCTCATAAGGGTTCACCCATCTCAAAGGAAAAAAAAAAAAAAAAAAAAAAAAGACCCTACGATGGGCCCTCATTACCGCATTCCAATTTACAACAACCAATCCCCTTCCTCACCCTATCCCCCGCAGCCATAGACCCCTTTCCCCCTGACCCCCACTGCATTGCCGCTCATGGCAGTTCACCCACTTAAAGAAAGAAAGAAAAAAAAGAAAAAACAGACCCTTATTGCATTCAATTTTCAACAACGAAGCCCCTTCCTCACCCTCCCCCCTGCAGCCATAGACCCCTTTCCCCCTAACCCCCACTGCATTGCCGCTCATGGCGGT
>BFEA01001113.1:2129-15816 GCA_003427395.1 Chara braunii
TTCCCAGTCAGAATGCCGTTCTCTCTCTCTCTCTCTCTCTCTCTCTCTCTCTCTCTCTCTCTCTCTCTCTCTCTCTCTCACATACTACAGCTATGGCACCAGGCACCGTCTACTACCCTACTACTACGCTCACTCTCGCTTGCTCAGTCGTCGCTTCAATGCACAAGGCGGCAGCAGTGCTTCCGCTTTGGGCACGAAGCATTATGTGTTATCGTCTAAGCACTACTTGACAGACTTCTGGAATAAGCTGGATTGACAAGATTTGGACAGACAGACTTCCATGGACTGCCTACCGTCCTGTACTGACCTAAAAATAAATGTTGACTTCTGTACAACCTGAATCTAAACTACAGGCATCTTCGATATTGACCTGCCAGATGGGAATATAGTACATCGGGAAACTGGGACTCTGGGACTTGACTGGGAATACTGAGATTCATAAATCCTTTTATGGCTGCTCACAATATCTTCTTGCCGATTATGCTGATATTGAAAACGTGTTTGTGGAAACGTCAGGTTCTTTGAGAAATGTTTGGGCCTTGCACAATCACTGCCTCATGGTTGGAGCGATACAAGGACCTCTATGCTGCTGCTTCAGATCACAAATACTTCCATCTCATCAAGACGGGAGTTGTTCGAAAAGAGGAGTTTGAAGTGTGGCTGGTAAGCTGTGTAGCTCGCCTCATATCAGGAAAATGATGTCTGGTGAGGCATGTTATTTGTATGGAGCAGAGCTGTGGGACAATAAGACGCAGAATGCTGTATCAGGACACTTCCAAAGTGGTGAATTCCAGCCATCTAGTTTGTCAGATAACACTTCCTGCCATGTAGTTTGCTGCCAGGTTTTTGTTTGTTATCAATCTTTATATATATATATAAACGTCAAGGCCCATGCCTCATCTATTCTGGGGGGCGTCAATCCGGTCGCTCATAACCTGCAAGCATGTTTGTACAAGGAAAAGCAGCATGAAAGAAAAGAAGGTGAGACAGAGAAGACAAGGTTCCAGGCACCCTTGCAGCTCTAGCCGCTTGCACAAGGGGGGGGGGGGGGGGGACTGATTCGGCCGTTCTCCTCCCAATTCAGAAATCGTTTGCAGGGATTCACTTGCTGGCCGGGAAGCTTACTGGCAGCACCCAGACACGCAGCAGGTGGATCCTGTAAACGGTAAGGCGCGAGGGAGATCTGCCTGGTAGCCTCACAGGCTGCTCGATGTCCAACTGCCACTTATGTGTTCCTTCCTATAGTAGTTTCCATACCTTCGGTTAACTACCACAAACCTCCCCTTGTGCCATGCTATACATCCTTCAAAAAGCTTCTAATGAAGTCATAATAAGGCAGTATTTGCACGGCCTCTTGGGAGGAGAAGTCTCAGCAGAGTGGGCTGCGGTAGCCGTGGCACTGGTAGAAGGGTGTGGCATCTTCACAGGCAGCTTCGAGGACATGAACACAAAACAGGGGGTGGCAGCCAGGCAGGCTAGACTTTGCCACCCTGCTCCTGCAAACTAGAGAACAATAAACAAATAGGAACATGATCCATAAAAGCATGGCATCACTCTGCAGGGAAACCGCACCAGCCCAATCAGAGAGATAGATCGGGCGTTTTAAGACTAAGCCAAGGCATCCCGAACTGCTTGTGATGTCATGAAACGTGAATTGACTAGCTGCTATAATTTCCATGACAGACAAATGGGACAACCTGGTAGAGGATCTAGGTTGGTTCTCAGCGAACTCCCCAGACATAATCTGCCTGCAAGAAACACACCTGACAAACACACAGGAACACAACGAGGTAAGAGAGAGAGATTAACCAAACAAGAATAGGTTAAAAACTCTTGCTGGGCACACGCTCCTCGCTCCAACTCAGTTGGAACAGCAATAATACTCCACGGAAGGTCAAGAGCATCCAAGAAAATCAACCAGCTCACCTTTCAGAGAGACCAAGAACAGGGAAGATGGGTAGAAGCATTCATCTCCGTAAAAGAGGAAGAATTCCAGCTCATCACAGTGTATGCACCCAATGACCGAACTCAAAGAAGAATCAATGGCAATCCAAACACTAATACTGGAAAAGAATCTTTCTGACATATTCAGACTACTCCACCCAGAGGTCAGAGCCTTCACCTATAGGAAAAGGAACAGAAGCCAGCACATCACAAGCTCCCGCCTAGACTACTTCCTAGTGGATAACGCTCTACAGGGAACCATACTAAATTCAGGAATAGGGAAATTACCGCACCACAACGGGCTAGACCACAGCCCAATCTTCCTAGACCTAGCATTCGACCTGGGCCTGAGAAAAGGCTCCAGCTTTTTCAAGATAAACAACTCACTCCTACAACAAAGAGAAATGAAAGAAGCAATAGTGCAAGCATGCATTGACAACAACCAAGAACAATTAGAGTTCCCCAGCCTAGTAGTTAACATCTCAACAGCAGCTTCCAAAGCATCGAGAATCACAGCAGCCCGCAAGAACCAAAGGATGAGAGAACTAGAAGCAGCAATGGCAGTAGCAGAACGGAATCGAATCCAGCATCCAATAGAGACACTTTATGAAGAAGTATGGACAAGACAAAGAAATGAACTGCACAATTGGCATATCTGGAAGACTAACGGCCTAAGAATGAGAGCAAGGATAAAAGAATGGGAAGAAGGAGAAATGATGACAAAACACTTCTTCCAAAAGATGAAAGCTAGGGGGAAAAACTCAACTATCCAACAGCTAAAAGATGAACAGGGGACCACATCAGACCTGAAGCGCATGCTCGAAATAGCAGAGAATTTCTTCACAAACCTCTATTCATCTTAAACAGACAACCCAACCCCAAGAAGAGTTGAAGAAGCAAGAGAATCCTTCATGAAACACTTGGACAAGACTATCTCCAAAGAATGGGCGGACTACCTTGACAGACCAATACAATCGGAAGAGGTCCTAGAAGCTCTTAAGTCCTTGAAACCAGGAAAAACGTCGGGCCAAGACGGACTGTCTAAGGAATTTTGGATCCAATATTGGAATATCCTAGGCGTAGAATATACAAAATTTATCCAGAAAGCATGACAAGAGGAAAGTATGGGAAAATATCTCAGCACGGGAATAGTATCCTTATTATACAAAAAGGGCGACCTAGCAGACATAAGGAACTATAGACCCATTACCCTCTTAACAGTAGCATAAAAGATATTAGCAAAACTACTAGCAAACAGGATCAGCACGATCACTAAAAGGCATACTTGCGGCGCATCCCGTGCGCGCCACTTGCGCACGTGGGGCGCACTGCGCGTTGCGCACCTGGCGCCCGCACCCTGTGCGCCACATGGGCAAAATTCCGGGTCAGCCAAAAAAAAAAAAAACTTGGGGAGGACGTGAATGGAAGTTCCCACGCCCAGTCAAAATTAGGACATTGCCCGCGCAATTTTTTTTCAGGGCCGCGCCGCCCCAAAACCTGTGTGTCGTCATGTTCGCTGTACACAACTCCATACTATCTTCAGTGTATCTGAGCCCTTTCAAAGGTCCAATACGGTCGTGATGAGGAGGCATCTGTGAAACCCTTGCTTTTGTCTCATTCCACGTATAGAAAACGACAGAACTGACAGTTGTGGCTCCTTGGTGCTTTCGCTAAAAAAAAAAAAAAAAAAAGAGAAAGAGAATGTCCGTGACAAGTTGAAAACCAACAACGTGGCGATGTACCTTTCCATGTTCTAGTGAAAGATTCATTCTAATTTTGCACAAATTGGAGAGTAGTCGAACCTGCCACCAGAATCCGTTGGGCCTCTGGGCCTCGCTGCACTACTCTCGAGATGCACAACAGACAAAAATCACGGCGGTGTATCTTTCCATATTCTAGCGGAAGATTCACTCTCGTTTTGCACATTTCGAGAGTAGTGCAGCGAGGCCCTCTGTCACATGAGGGCTGCAAGTCCAGCTGTAGTCGGGTGCGATGTAAGGGCCTCGCTCCACTACTCGTGCACAAAAGACAAAAAATATGGCGGTGTATCTTCTTATGTTCTAGCGGAAGATTCACCCTCATTTTGCACATTTGGAGAGTGGTGGAGCCAGGCCCCAGGCTACCGTTGTATGGCCCTCGCTCCACCACTCTCCAAATGTGCAAAATGAGAGTGAATCTTCCGCTACAAGATGGAAAGATACACCGCAAATATTTTAGTCTTTTGTGCATGTGTAACCGTTTCCAAAATAAGACAAAAACAAATAAGAAAAAAAAAAGGAAAAGCAACGGCCTATAGGGCTGAACAAAACGCCCTCTATCGAGAATCAATAGTGTCCATTGATACAGGCGTTTTGTTCGGCCCGATAGTGTCAGGGGAATGATGTCGTGGCATAGCAGACAAACACGCCTGTATCAAAGGCACACACACACACACACACACACACACACACACACACGCACACACACAAACACACACACACACCCAAAAAAAAAAAGAAGAAAGGCACATCCGCAGGTGCGCGGGCATGGGGGTCACTCGGCCGCACTACAGCGCACTGCCAGTGCGCGCTCAGTGCACGCGGTGCGCACGTGCGCACACATCACCCGTGAGCGCATGGCGCACGGCGCACCGGTTAAGTGCGCCGCAAGTATGCTAAAAAGTGTTTCCACATAGATCAAACTACGTTCATACCAGGAAGATTCATCTTGGACAACGTAATGATCCTAGCGGAATCAGTAAGAACCATCAAAGACAAAAAAAATGAACGCAACCATTCTCTTCTTTGACTTCGAGAAAGCATATGATCAGGTGAATTGGGACTTCATGCAACAATATATGGAAAAGATGGGAGTAGGCCCGACATTCCGCAAATGGGTCAGAGTGCTCTACAACGACGCACATGGGGCGGTACAAGTTAATGGCCATATCTCCAACACATTTCGTATGTCCAGATCTGTCAGACAACGAGACCCACTCGCAGCCCCCATTTTTTTTTTCATAATGGAGGCAATTGCATCCTTCCTAAGAAAAGACCCATCCATACACAAACTATCAGAAGAGCACCAAGGAGGAAACCAACATGCACCAATACCCACCACAATCCTATCCGTGGATGATCTGACTGTATTAATTAGAGCATCCAACTCATCCTTTGAAGCTCTCACCAAAACCATGCAGGCATTTCAGTTAGCATCTGAAAGGAAAGTCAACTGGCAAAAAACGATAGGTTGGTGGCTGGCAGAGGGAGCAATAGACAAACCACCTTCCTCCCCGGAGGGCCTATTGTGGGTTGAATTAAGCGACCCCTAGCGCTTTTTAGGCATGCAGGTCTCAAGCCAAGGCACAATGAACAACATGGCAGCCAGCCTCCTAGCTAAAAAATGACAGACACACTAGACGACTGGATGGAGGTTCACACCTTATGCGGAAGAGCATTAATACTCAATGCCTCAGTCTTTTCTATGATGTGGTACGTAGCAGCCAGAAGAGGGCGCTCTTAAAGTACTGAAGAGGAAGGCCTCGGCCTACCTGTGGATCGGAAACCCCGCCAGAACCAATTTCATTTGCAAAGTAGCCTGGCAACACGTCACAGCCAAGAAGCACTAGGGAGGTCTAGGAATCATTGACCCTCCACCGCAAACTAAGGCCTTACAAGCGAAGTGGATCCTTAAACTAATCTCTCGCCCAAGCCTCCCATGGAGGCCGCTAGACCTAGAACGATTTAAGCAACTGCCAGCCTTCTCCTCACCTTTTGTCAGGTCCCTTCTGGCTAACGAGTAAATCCTGGTCCTTGAAAACAACAAGAACAGAGGGGTCCACATCAAGACTCAATCACGCCTAATTTTCTGGCAGGAACAATATAAAGCATGGGAGGAACAGAAAACTCAACAACAAAGAAGTAGTAAGACAACCCCTCTTCTGTAACATGCTGCGCCTGCAACATGCTGCACCTGCAAACGAGGGCCATTTTCAGGCCCTGGAACGGAGGGCCATTTTCAGGCCCTCGTAAGATCGACCTGCCCTGAAACTTAGGCACCAGACCAGGGTTTTAGCACAGGCCATTTTGGGCCTGTTTCTTTTTTAACTTCAACGCCAGGGTCTGGCACGTTTTGGCATTGGCAAGAGCAGCCTCCTGGACGGGCCAGCACTATATAAGACTGGCCCGCCCTGCAGGCTGCAGGCAGTTCATAGGGGACTTCCCAGGCACTTCACGTGCAGTTCGGGAGGCAGGAGGTAGTCTTCAGGATTCGGCAGCAGCACTCTGGAGGAGCGCTGCAGTAGTAGTAGTAGCRTTAGCAGTAGTCTTCAGCGCTGGGCGCTATTAGGAGCTAGAGTAGCACTGGAGAGAGAAAGAGAGTTGGTGGAGGCCAGGGAGACTTACCTGCAGCGCCATAGCTCCAGCTTCGCCTTCGAGGTACCTGCAGCACAGCACCATCTTCAGAGGTTAGTACCGGGCACATGAGAGAGAGAGAGAGAGAGAGAGAGAGAGAGAGAGAGAGAGAGAGAGAGAGAGAGAGAGAGAGAGAGGGAGAGAGAGAGTTCTTCTTCTTCCTCCTCTCAGTCCACCATCTCTTCCTTACCCTCTCGCTATCTGACATCTCGGCATCAGCAGACTACGAGCGAGAGAGAGATTGGCGATTTTGGGGATGTTGACGACATTGGGCTACAGACTCGACTTTGGGACCGAAACATTGACGAGGGACTATTTGGGATCAATACCAGTGACATTTGTGTGACGACATTCCCATTTTCTCCCTCATCTTCGTCTAATCCCCCTCCTCTTCGTCTGTGGATGTTTGGGGCTGGCGCATTCTTCCTGTGTGAGAGCCGCCCCTTCACACATTGTAATGATGACGATGTATGTTTAGTCTGCATTGCAACATTGATTGGGTTGATCATTGATATCCTAGATGGGATGTCCTGTCAGTCCCGGTCAGGTCAGGACTTATATCCAAGTCTTCCACTGCGCTACAAAGCGCCATTTTGTATGTATCAGGATGTACATTGCTTGTTGAGATTCCACTAACACCGCATTGTCCATTCAGTCCTTTTTATCACATTGCGGATCCTTGGCTATACATACATTGCCCAACTGGGCATGTAAGACATAGTCAACTCAGAAGGGGTACCCTTCACTCTAACGTCTAAAGATACCAAATGGGGCAACTGGCTCGAAAAAGGAGTACGGCAAATCAAACATATCTGGAATGACACATCAAGAGAGTGGAAGACAGAAGCACATCTATGACAGAAACTAAAAGGTTGTCATTACCTGACAAGGAACCTACAAGCGATACATAACTCGATACCACACGAATCGTCTGAGTTACTACGGAGAGACTTTATATGGATGCCCGGAAAAAGGGCGGTACTCAAAGACTCTGAAACACCACTCCAAGCCTTTCATTATGAAGACATAGAGGACGACAGACCCATTGGCTTCGCTTCTCGTCCCACGAAATAAAAGATCCGGGAACAGACTTCTGTAACCTGTCAAACAAACCAGAATCCCAACTTGTAATCAAAAGGGATTTGCTAAAAAAGACATGAGTAGTGGAGCGAGAATCTCTAACCATCTATCACCCTCTGAACCCATTACAGGACCTAGAAGTAGACCCAGCAGAATGGGCCTGGAATCTCAAACAAGAAGGCTAAGACTGAGTCGGAGAACCAACCTACTGGATTATACTACGAGATTAGGAAACGGGCTGAGGAACAGGTCAGAAACAGCCAACACAATAATAGTCGAACGCTGGTGGAAACACGTAGAAATAGATCCCAAACATTTCACGAACATTCCATGGGGAAAGCTGGCAGCACTTAGACCACCAGGCTTCAGGAGCCTCCAGTGGCTAATCTGGTATATCGCGGTCCCAGTAAACATATGGCTCAATCCCAGACGAAGAATGCAAGATAGAAACGCCCTGAATGAACTATGTGCCAACTGCAGGGATGAAAAGAAAGAGGACATTCTCCATTGCTTCCTGCTCTGCCAAAGAGTAAACAATGATGACAGCTGGCCGAAGCTGTCTGGCGGAGAGTCACAAAGAAAGCATTCCCAGATGATTCCCTTTTTTGGCTGACGGAACAGGAAGTACCTGACTCCCGGCCCCTCACCGAATCCCTTCTCTGTGGGAGCCTACGAAAAGCCCTTTTATGAAACATCTGGAAAAAACGGTGTCAAGAAACCCTGGGCAAGACACCAATGCACACAAGAGAAGCTTGGTCCTTCATCCAAACAAAGATAGAAACGGAATACCGCATACAATGGAAAAGAATCAAACTAAAAATGGAAAAGGAGGACGACAAAGCAGTAGAACACAGAGTAAGATTCAAAGACTGAGTACTGGCCAACTGAAGGATAGGAAAAATAAAAGGGAAGGAAATTGTATTCACATTATGGGAGGACCCCCAGCTCGCACAGGGAGGAAGAAGAGATTACCCTTTCCCAACTCTAACTAGCCAAGCACAGGATACGGACGACTGGGAATAATGGCTTACAGATCAACAAACAGAAAACAGTAGAGCACACCGGCACTACCCTAGCTAACCAGGTAAACCAGACAGCCCCATAGCGAAGAGCCTAATTTCAATCAAACCCGCAGAGTAAAAGCTAGATGACAAGAGAAACCCCAGAGGAAGACAATTTAGAGGGTTTAGGGTCTTAGACCAAAAAGACACAACAACAGACTTAAAAGACGGAAACAGGCAGACCCAGGATAGAAGACAGGTTTAAGGGCACTAAAAGGTAGAAGCACATACAGTCCTAGACAGCAGACATTCCTGAAGGAATGAAACCCCAAAGTTTCGGGGTTCTAGCGAAAGCAACAGGGATCGTCACTCACAGCTTGCCCTACACACGCACGCAAAACTGACAGCTATACAGCTGAGAGGAGCAATTAGTGACGAAATAGGCATACACAGCTCTACTAAATGCTGCAAACACACACCAATGAGTAGCTACAATAGGCTAACTTAGGCAAGGGTGAGGAGTGGTACGTCCTTCCTATTGGAAGTCATCAATGCCGTCCACTCGGGCCTGGGGAGGAGCGTGGGTGAGTCAACCTTGTACTTTTCATTGACTTGCCGGAGGAATAGGAACCGGACTGTCGCTCCCCAGAATGGCAGGAGCCAGAACTGAGAGGTTCTGAATCTTCTGATTAGAAAAGAAAAAAAGAAAAAGGCAGCATTTGCAACGGAGGACACAAAACTTTCAAAGTCCCAGAGAATTTCCTGCACACATTTTACAGAATGACTATCAGCAAATATGATTGGTATTTACTGTTTAGTGGTACTGCTCGGTGTTATACACGACTTCCACCCTAGTGGTTAGAGCACCCTGCGAGGTCGCGTCAACGGATCCGGCAATTACTCGCCAATCACAGCTTCCTCTGGGTACCAGTTGTGGCCCGTGGTCTTCATTTGGCTGGCCCGTTGGTGGCAATAGGCCTGCAAGGGGATGGGTTGGCTCTCCTTGTATTGATGTAGGGGTTCATGCTTGGATAGTGGGTGGGCTTGGGAGCACTTTGAGGGGACCATCCGTCTCCAAGAAGAGATTCAGGACTGATGTCTGCGCCTCAGACAGACTTGCAAGGCGTTGTTCTCTGTGAGAATAAGCAATAAAGTGACTTGGAGACTACTGTCGTCCCCAAAACACAAAAATGCGTTTTAATTTTTAAATGAATGGAACTGTAGCATGCTGAGGCTGCTACACGGGCCCTGTTTTGGGGCCCGACGGTTGCTCCAGGCCTTCAGGCCGCGCACCCATTTTTGGTGAGTGACCTGGAGGCCCACAGCCATTTTTCGAGGCCAGGCACTCGTTTGGTTCCGATTGTGCTCTCCTTTATTAAGCATTTATTATCTTTGCAGGGTTTTGTCTGGAGTATTTTTGTCTGTTTTAGATGTGTCGTTTTGGACTTCTCCTTTTGTCCAAACAGGCAAATGCCTGTTTGGACCAGTGGATTTCAGTTTTCGGCCATTGTACGCCAGGTTCAGATTTGTCCGTATCTGGGACTGGACCAGGCATTCGTCTGTTTGTGCCTGGCCCAGTCCTGAGGACCCTGCTGCATCAGCAGGGTTGCCGGACGTCCGGTAGGAACCCAGACAGCCTGTTTTCGGCCAGGATCGTACGACCAGGACTTGGGCCTACAATCAGGACCATCCATCGGACATCAGATCCGACGGTCCTGACTGCCAGCCGAGGACTGCTCAGCCAGGCCCAGCGGTATATAGCTGGGCCAGTCCTCCACTTTGAGGCCACATTTGGGTTGGAGCCGCAGTTGGGCATCACGCTGCTGGAGCAGCGCCAGTTTGGGGAGAGCTGCAGTAGAGCAGCACTGGGGGAGTAGAGGAGTGCGCTGGAGTGGAGAGGTTTGGCGGAGACCATGTCCATGAGGGAGAGAGAGACTTACCTGGGCGCCATAGCTGGGACTTCATACCGGTCATGGGACCGGCCTTCAGCAGCACCCTGCATCGGGGGTCGTCACCTTCGCTGGTCAGTATCTGTGGCATCGTCATCAGGAGCGCGCGAGAGAGGAGAGCTCTTCTTCTTCTCCTTCTCCTGATTCTTCTCCTCTCCTCCATAGCCACTATTCTTTTTCGTCTTCTCCTCCTCCTCCCTCTTTTCTTCTTCCTCTTCAGGGGGAGAGAGAGAGAGAGAGAGAGAGAGAGAGAGAGAGAGAGAGAGAGAGAGAGAGAGAGAGAGAGAGATTTAGGCAGTGACTAGTTCGGGCCTATGTGCGCCCAGGATCTGATTCGACATTTTTTAGGACAGACATTGGTTGGACATTTGACGGGGAGACTATGTCTTGGACGACTACGAGTTCTACTCTTGTCTTCTCTCCCCTCTCTGTCTTCGTCTCTCCTCCCCCTTTCATCATCCGTGGTTTCTTCCTCATGTTTGTGCGCAAGGAGGGGCCTTTCTTCCGTGCATGATTCCCCTCCTTGCTGTGTGATATGTGTGATGATGATTGTGTGAGTCAAGTCTGGATCTGATGTGTCAGGTCATATCTTTGACTCTTCCACTGCGCTACATTGCATTATATCTTTCTGTTTTGAGTCCTGTTCATCACACTGGCGCTCCTTGGACATGTGCATCGCTCATCTTCATTCGAGCATGCTTCAGTTGAACCCAGACTTTGTGTCTGTGTGTTTGGAATCAGAACAAGTATAGGTCTAGTGTAAACCCAGCCTACCAGAGCATATCGATTCGTCTCTCGAACCAACCCACTCAGCTACCTATCTAAATTCTACTCATACCCCATTGCTAATCACAGCCTACAAAAGCTGGAAATCCAGAGCAAAGAACCCCAGTGTGACACACTAGAAACCTTCTGACTGAGAGAAGTGAGGGTCTCAAAGGCCAAACTCTGGAAAATCTCACAACCGGATCTCGGCATTTCAGACCTCGAATTCGACCCGAAATAGTGGGTTTGGAAGCAGGGCAAGTCCAGGAGAACGAGGACAATATTTGAATATGATGTCAAATTCGGTTATGAATTGGGTCTGCAAACCACAGATCCGAACCCCAGACTCGAAGGAAAATGGAGGGAGATCCTGAATCTAGACTCCACGGACCCCATTTCCATCCCTTGCATGAAGTACCTATACATTAGACCGGTTAGGATTCGAAGCATGCAGTGGCTCTTAGCGCAAGCATCGCTGCCGGTCAATCAATGGCTCCACAAGAGGAGGAAACATACGGACCCTGACAGCTCTGAACTATGCAGGTTGTGCACAGACAACATCCCGGAAGATATACCCCACTGCCTCCTGTACTGCACGGAAGCAGCATGGATATGGAACAAGGTGCACGACCTATGGTCCCACCTCTTCTCATCACCCCCTCCGTCCACAACTCGCCTGAACATCCTGCTCCTATCCATCAATACTAACAATCTCAAAGGCGGCATGGAAGTCTGGTTTCACCTGCTCAGGAAGCTGGCTCTATGGGTAATCTGAAAAGGAGGTGTACCAAGACTATCAAGGGTACCGAAGTGGCAAGGGAAGAAATGTGGGTTTGGCTGAAACTGAGATTTGATCCAGATGGAAGGAGGTGACTTCAACAACGAAAGTCAGACAAGAAAGGCTAACCATCAAGAGACGGGCTTTCATGAGAAACTGGCTTCTACAGGGAAAGATTGCAACTGTGGTAGATAACAGATTGATTTGGAAGAAATGGCACAGCGCAAATCCAACAAGGACGATGACCCAGCGATGGGCAAACTGAGATTGCAATCTCAACAATATATACAACTCTCCTCTTTTCTTGCTTTACACGAATCATCTGGCAGAGTCGCAGTAGATTCTGAGAGGGAAAGTGGCAAGGCAAGCTGACAGTCAATCCTCCCGATCTGGAGCAATCAATGCTGGTCAGGGTCCCTTCAGCCAGACGGAAGGAAGAGTGAGAGTGTTCACCATGTATTTCAATCCTTGACTTGCCGGTGGAAAGGAACTGGACTGATGCTCCCCAGAATGGATATGGAGCCAGGACCATAAGGACCTGTTTAATGTGCAGTACTCAAGTTCTGACGAATTGATTTATTGGCGAGACTCAAATACGACATATGTGCGCTACGTTCCTAGGAGGCTCTTGACAGCAGGGGCCCTCTGAGAGGAAGCTGAGGAGGACTGCAGTGAGGTGGTTTGAAGGGTGCATGATTCTCGGCACAAAAGCAATGTGTATGTGGTTCAGTTTGTGGACTAGATACCTCGATTGTGTAAGATGCAATGTTGGGTATGGATGATCATGCTTATGGCCCTGTATGTGCATGAAAATGGAATATAGCCTGCAGAAGGAAGAGGTATGGGGAAGATAGAGAGAGGAAAGAAATGTGGAGAGAGCTGGGCTATGAACTGGACTGCTGGAGCCACCTTGGCTGCCTGGGTGGCCCAGCTGGGCAAGGGCCAGGCTTCCCCTGCATTTTTTTTTTATTTTTTTTTTAATTTTGACCATTTCTCGATTTATGTGTGTCATCCTTGCGCAGGGGCCATGCTAATCTCTCTGTGTCGTTTCAATTTTAATGGATGTCCCTGCAAAAAAATAATAAATCAAAATATCACAATATCTGAAACACAAATGCAGAATAATAAACCGAACGCACAACTTTTGCCTCAGGGTCACACCAACATTCTTTACCAAATTGAAAACAAAAAATAAATCAAAAATCTTTTTTCTATTTTTTCTATTTTTTTGGCACGGCCAGGCAAGTGGTCCCTAGCCACTCTTGTATCATATGGAGGGAGGGAGTACTTGGCCTGGGGGCACTCTAGTGAGCAGCGGACTTCATCGCCACATGTGCTCTTTTATTTTTCACTTACTTGGTGAAGTGCACTCTTTCTTGGAGTGTTGATGCCGTCCTAACGAGGGAAAATCCTTTTCAGGAAGTGATTGCAACTCAGTATGCTTGGATATGCCCTTTTTTTCCCTCTGTTCCCCTGATCAGATGCAACATTATTTGTTCACAAGAATGTTTGCAAGATTTGTGGCAAGTCTTTTGAGCAAGACTCCAAAAGGCCCGGAGTTTGGAGAAGGGCATGGCGATGGGATTGAGATGGAGATGGTTCTGGGATCCATAATGGCCATGGACACAGAAGTGAAATTCCTCAAAGTAAAAGCTGAAGAATGGGAACTCGACTGGAGCCCCTCTTCCTTGAAGTCACACCCCAGCAATCACAAGTATTGCATGTGAGTCTCTCTCTCTCTCTCTCTCTCTCTCTCTCTCTCTCTCTCTCTCTCTCTCT
>BFEA01001113.1:47170-68644 GCA_003427395.1 Chara braunii
AAACAAAAAAGCGAAAATCGAAAGTCTAGAGTATAACTACACACGGAATAGAATAAAATTAAATATTCGGGAACTAAAGATTTTCGGAAAGAAACGCGACGGAGTATCAGTTCATTTCTTATCAGGTCATTTCTGCAGATATAACGACGTAAGAGTGTCGATCACATTTCCAATGCATACGGAACACATAGAAGATCAAAGATCTGAAAGAAATGGAAACGAACCAGCAGGACTCACCTAGAAAATGAAGAAAATCCGCGGTCATGCGAATTAACAAGAACAAAACAACAAACAAAGCCAGATTCAAGTCACTATGAAAAACAAAGCGTAGTTATATAAAAGATTCACAGTAAAAACAAAAATCTGACGGAGAGGAAAGTACGGGAGAGACACGCACAAAATCATTGGATATGATGATATGTACGGAGAGACACGCACAGAATCATTGGATGTGTACGGGATTTCCTGAGGAGAGAGGATGTAGACGGGAGAGACACGCACAAAATCTTCGAATATGATGAAAATAGCTCCGGATTGAAGGCGAGATGAAAATTGACGACAGCAAGGGAACGACTGCGGGAGATCCTGAGGAGAGATGATGAGTACTCTGCAGGGATAGAGGAAAGTGGCGGAGAAGGACTGGGAACAAAGGGTATAAATATTAGGATAGTGGCTGAAATGATTACCTGAGCAGTGAGGTAGAAGGGTAATCGCGACTGCTGTCGCATGCCATGGACATTACGTGTTCACTGTGAAAGTAAAACCTCGCACGTTCTGTCTACATTTGCATGTGTGTATCTCTATGCACGGTGCTTTGAACTTGCGGGCGGTACCCGCGATGATCAGCACTGGATAGACCTTTTGCTTTTTACGTCCATTTATTTCCTGTGTACTTTCATCGTCTATATCTTTCTCCGTATTCTTATCCTATTCCTTTCATTCTTGATTCCATTGTGGCGATTTATTGGAGATTACGTTAGCGTGGAGATTCGTTGCGACTTTTGGAGATTCGGTTGTACTTTTCGCCTATTGTACTTATTTCTGGTTCGAGGAAGACCTACCTGACATTCCCAAGCTTCAAGGAAGATGGCGCATTCGTGTTCATCGTCGGACAGGAGGCGGCGCAGGCACTCATCATCATCCTCCGGATCGAAGGGGAGGAACCGCTCACGAAGGCGGAGATCGAGAACTCCGAGAGATAGAAGACATAAGTCAAGATCACCATCATCATGGAGAAGAAGGGCTGAGTCAGAATCTCCTAGGAGATTCTCGAGACCATTATGGGAGCAGAGACGGAATGCTTTCCCCCCGCCGGGAAATCGGGCGTGGTTTACAGCAGATCTAAAAGAGGAAATCTTCAAGCTCCGTCAGGAGATGGACAAGGTACTCAAGACACTGGAGCAACTCACACGCAAGACAGGCGAAAATCAACCACCTCCACCAAACAAGGAAGACATTGCGAAGAAGACTGAACTGAATCTGGATCCGCTCAAGTCCTTCATTGATGAAGCACTGAAGCCAGCAGAGACGAACCAAGGGGGACAAAATCAAGCTGGTCCAAGCGCAGCCAGTCAGAAGAATATAGAAGCAGAGGACAAAGTAGAGAGGATGGTGTCGGAAGTGCAAAAGGAGGTCAACAATCTGAAGCTACTGAAATATGATCTGGCGGCGGTGAAGGGCGCGTTGCAGAAGACCAATGAACCAACACGCACCTGCACTCCAATCGTGTCGTCCTCTGTGCATCCTAACGGATATACGGAGACGACTGCGGGGCTACCAACATCTGTACATGGAAGTCGAAGCGTGCCGAGCCGAAGTATGCCAAGCAGAAGTGCACCTAGCAGAAGCAGATTGGGACGCGTGATCCCTCCACACCCTAAGAGAGGAAGAACGAGGATGGCTAGGAACGTGACGGCAACTAAGTCGAAGGCGAAAAGGAGCATTAATTTCGGAGTGGAACCAATGACAGACACGCAGCTCCTGCGTCTTCATTACACAGATCTGAAGGTATTGTGCAAGATGCATGACACCAGGTACAAAGACAAGCCGCAAGCGATCTCGGCATTGAGACAAGTTCCGGGACTGATCGCCTACAAGGGGAGGGACTTCAACCGGCATTCGGATTTGGAGACGCAAATCATGCCAGATCCAGACAACATTCGAGTATCCAACACAACGGGCGGAGACACAAGTGATGATGAGTACGAGAGCCTTAGTACAAGATCAAGCGGAAGTGATGACTACGATTCATCCGGCACATCTTCGGGCACCGAAGATCTGTTGGGAAGGTAGACGACATCTCAGCACCGAGCGGCCTCACCACGACACAGAAATGGGAGCAAATACACCGATTATCAACGAAGATCGAGCAACTAGTTAGTACGGGGAAAATTAGTGAGTGTCATACATACAATAGAAGGTACCGACTTCTGTTTATCTCACTAGCATTAGACGGACAGATGCCATGGGCAAGCCAACTAGTTGATCTCTGGGTTGCACAGACGGACACATTTGATAAGTTATTGACATCATCGTATAGTGTGTACGTTCTCGCTTCACCGTGGTGTAGGCATATGTACGTAGGGAGGACAGGAAGACAGTCCGACAAGAGATGGACAAAACACATAAACTTGGCCAGGAATCCAAATAGAGGAGCACAGCGGAAACTTTATAGTTGGCTGCACAAATTAGGTTGGGAGAAATATGTTCTGATACCCATTTGGATGGGAGTGAAATCAGAAGTAATTGGAATGGAAACAACACTAATTACGAGACTAAATCCATTCTTGAATACAAGGGGAAAAGGCAGAAAGAATCGGAGGAACAAAAAATGAAGAAGGGGAAAGAGGAAGAAGAACGAAAACAAAGTGGTGAATTGGAATATACCTGTGTTGTTTAAATCGGTCCGATCAGGTTACACTACGAAGTTAACATCAATTCTGCAACCAAAAGCAAAGATCTACTGCAAAGCAGGAAAGCTATGGAATGAAAAATGGAAAGTAATTAAACGAACATTCGGATCAACGATTGTGGAAATTGACAACAAAAAGTTCCAGCTAAAAGAATGCAGAAAAGCAATCGAAAATGGATGTATCTTCTATGTGACTCAACTGATACATACGGGACCAAAAACAAACAAACACAGAAATATTCTGATTAACTGCTTGAGGGCACCATGGACACGGAAAGAACTGTATAAATTGTCACTGGACGATATACTGATTCTTCTGTCAAAAGTGGGATCGATTACCGGAAAGAAACAAAGAGGAACAATTAAAGGCATCTTCACACGGATCTCAAAGAAGAAATTTACATTCAATATCAAAAGAAGGCTGATATTTAAGACTCCATTTGATGCATGCATTAATCTGAAACAAGTGAGAAATACAGCAACTGAAACAATCCTGGATAACGTTAGTAACAACAACTTCGCGAATGATTTGACAACCCGGATGCGGGTTATGTTCAAGAAATCGAAGACAGTCGGGGAAATATTACACAATCACAGACAGGTGCTTACACAAGCACCGGACTGTAATTGTGCAATATCCCGACTTCCAAAGATGGAAAACCACATTGCCTGCAGACTAAGTGAAATTACAGACAATCAGCTATTATGGAATGCAAAAAACGTGCCCCATATGAACGAAAGAATCGGAAAGGAAAAAATTAAAAGGACAATCATAGCTACGATTGCAATTGTACCACGACCACTAAGGAAGAAAAGAGAAATTAAAGTAGATGTATCTACTTGCATCGAAAAAAAGAATGACATGGAAATCTTTCTTGACATATCAGAAGTATGGGAAGTAAAAAGAAGATTGGCGCAGTGTATCTTATCGTCGTTGGATAGAAATCCTGGCGAAACTTTTGTGGAGTGTCCGAAAATATGGTACGAGAAGACCCAAAAATTCTTTCTGGAATCGAGTCACTATGAAATTGTACAACAAACGGAATCTGAGATCACTCAATTGGCCAAAAATACGTATCATGGATTAGGGTTGAAGAAATTCGCGGAATGGGATGAACAAGGATCATACGGAGATGCGTATACAATTCCAAAGAACAAAGACGTTACTAGACGCCGACCAATTGTGCCCACATATAAGGAGCCATCTCGGAAAGCATCTAAGGTACTATCAAGGGCTATCAACTTCATGTGCGAAGCATTGAAAGTTGGCTTTGCACTACAAGGAACGAACCAGCTAGCACCTAGACTAAAGAAATGCAATCAAACAGCAAAAGAAACATACGGAGATATGGCTATGATAATCTGCTCCACGTATGACGTCAAGGATATGTTTTCGAATCTCGATCACACACATATCTTGAACGCCATGCAATGGATGATGAAAATGGCGAAAGAAAAACGAAAAACCCACTTGTGCTACAAGATGAGAGGAAAGTACATGAACTTCGGAAAAGCGAACGGGACCTACGGATGGAGAACATTAAAGATTGAGTGCCTTACGGATCTATTGTACTATGACATCAAACACGCATACTTCAAAGTACAAGGAATACTTCTAGGACAAGTAATGGGGATACCGATGGGGAAGGGCTCTAGCCCACCCATTGCCAACATGGTATGCGCGTTTGACGAGTACAGATGGTGCTCACAGACTGGAATTGATGAGAAATGTATCCACGATATGCGTTTTGTGGATGATGTCATGATGATCATAATACCAAAGAAGGAGGATCAAAAGAGGGAGGTGGAATGTCTGGAATCTTTCCAAACATGCGACCACCAATCTCTAAAACTGGAAATCACATTAGACAATGCAAACACAGAATGGACGTATCTGGAAACAAGGGTGACGAAATCAATCAACGAACCCCTCCTGAAGTGTACACATCGACTGAAAAATGAGGCGACACTCCAGGAGGGGTTATTAAGCTCTCTCTCTGTAAGGACGTTGCGTCACTTCAGGAGCGCGGGTTCTGAAAGAACCAAAATCTTGACGATTATCGGCACGTTTCATCGAATGGTGGCGAACACATACGACATGGCAGATCTACCGCCAGTGATTAAAATGTTCGGACGGAAGCTCCGACTCATGGATTACCCATGCTTTCATTCGAAATTGCAGGGATGCGGAGGTCCGAAACAAATTCCAGTAGTACCTGGAAGAACRAGAAGCACCATATCGACAGATATAAAAACGGAAAGTCGGTACGGCAAGAAATTCACAAGACTTGCAGAAAACATAAAAACAAAAACAAAAAAGCGAAAATCGAAAGTCTAGAGTATAACTACACACGGAATAGAATAAAATTAAATATTCGGGAACTAAAGATTTTCGGAAAGAAACCCGACGGAGTATCAGTTCATTTCTTATCAGGTCATTTCTGCAGATATAACGACGTAAGAGTGTCGATCACGTTTCCAATGTATACGGAACACATAGAAGATCAAAGATCTGAAAGAAATAGAAACGAACCAGCAGGACTCACCTAGAAAATGAAGAAAATCCGCGGTCATGCGAATTAACAGGAACAAAACAACAAACAAAGCCAGATTCAAGTCAGTATAAAAAACAAAGCGAAGTTATATAAAAGATTCACAGTAAAAACAAAAATCTGACGGAGAGGAAAGTACGGGAGAGACACGCACAGAATCATTGGATATGATGATATGTACGGAGAGACACGCATAGAATCATTGGATGTGTACGGGATTTCCTGAGGAGAGAGGATGTAGACGGGAGAGACACGCACAAAATCTTCAGATATGATGAAAATAGCTCCAGATTGCAGGCGAGATGAAAATCGACGATAGCAAGGGAACGACTGCGGGAGATCCTGAGGAGAGATGATGAGTACTCTGCAGGGATAGAGGAATGGCAGAGAAGGACTGGGAACAAAGGGTATAAATATTAGGATAGTGGCTGAAATGATTACCTGAGCAGTGAGGTAGAAGGGTAATCGCGACTGTTGTCGCATGCCATGGACATGACGAGTTTGCTGTGAAAGTAAAACCTCGCACGTTCTGTCTACATTGGCATGTCTCTCTCTCTCTCTCTCTCTCTCTCTCTCTCTCTCTCTCTCTCTCTCTCTCTCTCTCTCTCTCTCTCTCTCTCTCTCTNCTCTCTCTCTCTCTCTCTCTCTCTCTCTCTCTCTCTCTCTCTCTCTCTCTCTCTCTCTCTCTCTCTCTCTCTCTCTCTCTCTCTCTCTCACTATGAATGTCTTGTTCACACTCTCTCCAGACTAAGTTGTGGCCCTGGGCACCGTCCACTATTCTACTCGACTCCCGATGCGATGTGACTGATTGAAATGCAATCCAGTAGAGCATCAACGTGTTCCCATACACATGCTGCGATGACAAAGCAGACTTGGAGAGGGAATTCACACCACACTAGATTTGAAATTGCACAGCGGATGCACAACGAGTAGCACACCACAACACTGAGGTATGGACTCTTCTCTCTCTCTCTCTCTCTCTCTCTCTCTCTCTCTCTCTCTCTCTCTCTCTCTCCCCCCCCCCCCCTGTGTGTGCGTGTGTAAATGTCTTGTTCACACTCTCTCCTGACTAAGTTGCAGCCCTGGGCACCGTCCACTATTCTACTCGACTCCCCAAAGCGATGTGACTATGCCGCGATGACAGACTTGGAGAGGGAATTCTCACCACACCAGATTGGAAATTGCACAGTGGATGCACAACAAGTAGGAGGAATTGAAAAGCATCAATTTTTAGTTTCCCCAAACTCCAACTCAATCAGATCCACAAAGAACCCAAGAATCTCAACTGAGAGTAAACCACCTTGAGCAAACTCGGCATGTAGTTTCATCAAGCCTCTGGAGTCTTCCTTCTCCCTCCAACACCATCCTCCACACAGCCGTCTATGGCGCACAGGCCAAAACACTGCGCCCAGCCCTAATTCTTGCAGACCACCAATGCTCCTCTCCTACTGTCTCAGCAGCACTAGTGCAACCCAGCTAACACTCAAATGCTCCAGTGATGGGCCAGAGACCTCCCAGAATAAGCAGCACCAGCGTCAGGATGAAGGAGGAATCTCCAGCTTGAAGAAGAAGAAGAATTGCGGCCTCGGAGAAGCAGATATGGCAGCGCCTAACCCCACAACACAGATATGGTGTCGGCAGGCCCAGCAGATGAGGCATTGGCTTCACTGCTGCCTTGAAACGCTAGCAGCCACTGCCCAGCTACAGTGATGCTTCGGTAGCCTGGCGGCGTTAATCCAAGCACTAGACAGCTCCTCCAAACCACTGACCAAAGACCTCTCACACTCCGGACTCACCCTATATATGGTTCTACTCTGAACTAATGGGCCAGACTCCTAGGACCTACGACAGAGGTAACGGTTATGTGTCTGAGTTTTCCAGTAACGACGTTACCAAAGTTTAGGGCCAGTGGTGCTCGTGTAGAGGAAGTTCAGGGATTTGACACAAATGTCCCTGTCGGGTTTAGGCCCAGATTACTTACCGGTCAGGACGTAGAACTCCAACATTTACGAAAATGTCCTAATTGGTGCTGAGAGTTACCGGTCAGGACCTAGAACTCAAAAAAAATACGATAATGTCCTAGTTGGTGTTACAGCCCGCTGAGAAACTGCAACAACATTGTATTCCTAGCCTCCCTGGGAGCAAGGACCTCTGAGCTGATGGTGCCTACGAGGTGAACGGCAGGGTATCAATCCCTTCTGCTTTGCCTCTTATACCAACACAATGGACTTGGCCGTTTTGGTGGTTATGGCCACAGTTGTGCCAGGGCCTTTCCCCACTCATCCTTTTGAACGACTTGCATGCTTCGGTCATGTTGGGGGCCAATCTCTTGGATGAAATCCCAGTCCTTTTATATGTGTCTGAAATGGTTCGAGCAGCCATCCTCTCAGGGATCTGGGCACTTCGGCATGCTTGCATCAGAGAAGAAAAAACATTGTCGCTGCAATTCCTCGTCCGGCTGGTCATGTTTGATATTTGTGAGAGCATCCATGCGGATTTTCTACACTAACATGAGGTCTCCCCCATCAATAGATCTCTGACACAATGTAGACTGTAGGGCGTACATCCAATAGTGATGTGGATCGAAGTGTTATACATCAGTCGGGCCCCAAGCAGATTTTTGTCCCAGTCCTCTTGATCGGATGTGAATACAGGTCACAACAGGTGGAATGGAATCTGGTTTATCACTTTCTCCTATCCATTGGCTTCAAGATGTCTGCCAGATGTTATGTCCAGCCTAGAATGCAAATACTCCTTGCAATAAGGACTCACTCATCACTGCAGGATCGCGGGTCTCTGTCACTAATAATGGAGGTTGGGTGTCCATGGGAACTCACCCACCTCTCCGAGAAGACCTCTCTAATTAATCTAATCCGGTTCCAGTTCCTCTACCCAATCCAGGATCGCATTTTCAGTGGATGGTGATGTCGGGCTCATATCATTTCAGTCATGGTTCTCGTCTCTCGCCGATCGTAGGGCTTGTCCTTGATGGGCCTCAATGCATGGGACACGTCGGCGAATCTTGACTTTTCCTTTTTACAATTTCGGAATTTTCCTTCCATTTTGTTATACTTTTACGTGTTGTTACCATAGTAGTTGCATGAATCAGAGCTGATACTGGGGTAGTAGGATTTATGCGCACCCATAAATCGCGGGTGCCTATTGGGATACTTTGCAACGTCCTTTCTTTGTGCATGTACATTTAGGAGATGTCCCTGTAAGCCCCGTGAAATGTTTGTTGATGGATAATAGAATAGGAATTGACGTAGGAATTAACGGGCCTTATAACTCACTTGCCGAATTTTCTTTCGGAATTTTCAATTTCAATTCGGCTCTAAGAATTAGGCGCGGCTTCACTACCATTTCGCGTCGCTCCTGCACACAATTTTTTCTCGCTTCCCTAACCCCTTTCTTCATGTCATCATCGACAAAGTTGTAGTTGTTGTCTTCGCCCTCTCTTGGCGCTCTTCCTTTCTACTTGCTTCTGTTGAATCTTGGTTTTGCCCCGTACTACTTCTCGTAACCTCCTTTCCCTCCTTCGCCTACACGAAGGAAGGCCCTATCGATCCCCCAAGTAATTGTAGAAGTCGGATGGCAGCATGTAAGGAGGCTCTGAGCTCCTCACATTGCGATCCGATTGACTTCAAAGTACTCTCTGAGGATTGACATGGCCCTTCGGCACGTCTCCCCCTTTCTCGTCTCCTCCCTCTTCTATCTCTCCCCGTCATTCTCCTCTCCTCCTTCTCGCACCGTTTTTGCTCTCTCGCAATACATCGGCCAACTCTAGTGGAGTAATGATTAGATGAGGTGGTGACCAGCGAGTCAGAAAGTCCTGACGAGTTAGCGGGAACTCTACGGGATTTCACTATGGATCGCTGCGATGGACAGCAGGATCCGGGCGAATCCGAGTAGTAGTTGCGTGGACGGGGTGACAATCAACAGGGTTTAGCGAGGGGTACGTGCGGCCGAGATTGCCAGTGCTCGAGCAAGGTGGGATGTGTTGATGGTTGGTTGGATGGCCTAGGGCTATAACTCGAGAGCAAAAGGTCCTTTGTGCCTTGTCTTCTTCTTATTCATCCTATATTTGGAGTGCCTTGTCTTCTTCTTCTTCATGGTATATTTGGAGTTAAGTTGCATGGCGGGATGTCAGTTTTTCTTCTTCTCAATCATGCGAGTGTATATTCTCATTTTCTTTCTCTCTTTGTGGATGTATGAGTGAATGGATGGTTGTTGTCCGTGCCTAGCTTGCAATGATTGCATGTGAATGAATTTGTCTTTGAGCTCCGCCTGCCGTTGTGCCCTTTCGTTGTCAAGATCTCACCGGGCGAGGATCGTTGAAACAAAAGAGCCAATGAAGGTCATTTAATAAAGTGTATGCCTTTCTTTCTTTCCCTTACTCTTTCTAGGATCGAACTGGTGAAAAGATGATGAATGGATGAGTGCGGCTTTCTTTTATTTTCCTCTAGTTAAGGATTTTGTTGGAAGTGTCCTCCACGCTCCAATCGACGAGGCCAGCGCGTCTCCCGGTACAGTCTACCACTTTCAAGAAGAGTGTTTCCAATCAATCAATAATCTTCCCTCTACTTTCAGTTCATCTTCTTGTTGAATGAATGACTCGTTTTGTTTGATCGAAGGGTTTTGGAATGCATCCCTTAAAGCTACTCAAATCGTGAAGATCTTTGCTCCCCTTGTCGCTTCAAAGGGAATGCCCATCCCATGTAGCAATCCGAGTATTTTTGTTGTCGTCGCTTGGGACTTATTTTTGTTCTCGTCTTCGCTCTTTCTGAAGAACCCACAATTGTCGATCAAGAAAACTTCTTCCTGAACTCATCTAATAGTTACCTGGGTAATCCCCCTTCATGAAGAAACATCAAGAGTGAAAGTCAACACCGTATTGCCTAATTTTCTCTGTGAAGGTGATTCCCGAAGTTAATGGGATTTGATCGCCTTGTTTTGTGAATGGTGGATGCGTGTGTATTGGCCATGTGGATTGAGTCGTCGGAGCCATCGAGCTGCTGACTTCTCAAACATCCCCACGCACTACCTTTCCCTTATAATGAGAATAGGACACATATCTGCGAGTGGGACGTTCGAGAAGTCGTAGCCAAGATCGGTGGCCCTTATCATTTTCCTTCTGAAACAAAGTGCTCTGGATTTGTTAATTCGGGCTTTGTGATTGTTGATACTCATTTTCAACCCTACTATGCTTTGCTCCCTTTCAATAAGTTGATTGTCGTCCCGTGGCCAAAGGTTGCTCCGCATTGGCCTCACACGCTATGCAGTGATTGTTGCCGCACTTAGCACTTCCGAGCCCAAGGGTTCATCTATCGGACACGTGGCGAAGAGGAGTTCAAAGAGAAAGCAGTAAGACTGTGAACCTCTGACTCGGATTCCGAGCTTTGCGAAGAGCGTTATCGGTCGCTTGTTCAAAACCGAGATCCGAAGTGCATTCCTCCTCCTTTCCGACCGGGAAAAGGACATTGCGCAGCACGTGACGAAGTTCAATGGTACTTTTTAGATTAGATAGTCGTTGGAAAGAGACTTTTTTCTTCTTTTCCCGCTTCCTTCATCGCTCCATATCTGGACCACATGGGAGATTTCAGTTTTGTCTGTATCTCCACACTCAGTTTCCAAAACAATGGTTTGAGAATCTCATAGGAGGTCCCCTACGGACCTTGTTCCTTTGCTACATCTTGCAAGTGTCTAAGTACCTTTGAACATTGTTTTTCATATCCAGATAGTAGAACTGTTGGACCAGTATCGCATAGGCCTTCATGAACCCAAGGTGTTTGTGAGCCTTACGACTCCTCAGCAATGAGACGAGTCCTAATCTTGTAGACATCAAGGATACACAAACGTTCCTCTCCTTTGCTGGTGAAATACAACAATTATGAAGTCAGGGCATTACCTGGCTCAAAATTGAGGCCCATTTGCGGATTTCTGCAAACGGGGCCGAAGATAGGGTCCTAAGGCAACACCTCTGCAATGGCCTCCCTCGTTGAATCCTCAAAGGAGTAAGAATGCACAATGGCAGCAAAGGTATCAGGTATGCGAGAAAGCGCATTCGCAACTCTATTATAGGCTTATAGTATCATTTTTTGTGTTTCAATTCAAAGTTAAACAGGTCTATGAACTGAATATACCTCCCCAGCTTATCATTTAGCTCCCCCTGGGTCATCATCCACTACAAGGTCAAGTGATTATAATATATAGAGGCATAAAGTACTTTCACATAAGTAGAAGCATGTATCATTTTTACTTTGATCTCCTTCCTTATGAATCACAGGGGTTTTAGACCAGTCCCATCATCTTGTTGAAGGACCGACCCAACACCATACAAACGTGCATATGTGGTCAAAACGAATGGTAGGTAGGGTTAGGCAGTTTTAGCACAAGTGTCTAGGTAATGGAGGCGTACTTCAAACTAGTGAAACCCAATGGACACTAAAGAGTTTATTTGAAGGGGGGAGTAGCGATAATAGAGATGTTCTTAATGAATTTTCTATACTAGGAAGCCAATCCCATGAATGACTTGATATCTTGTACTTCTTGGGGTTGAGGCCATTCCCGGACAGCAGCTACCTTAGAGGCTTCAGGGACCAGGCCCTCTGAAGAGGTCACACGACTCAAGTACAAGATAAAAGAAACCCCAAAAGGTTGACTTCTCTTTGTTGATTTTATACTTATGGTCTCTTAGGACCTGTAGAACCTTCTTTAAGTGTTTTGTATATTTCTTGATTGTTTTAT
Organism: Chara braunii; assembly: GCA_003427395.1. Lineage (NCBI taxonomy): Eukaryota > Viridiplantae > Streptophyta > Charophyceae > Charales > Characeae > Chara > Chara braunii. The sequence goes on from BFEA01001113.1 coordinate 59,381, forward strand.
TGAATGTTAGGATATTATCCAAGTAGACATACTAGACAATATGAATCGAGCAACGAATGGCTTGAAGATTCTATTCATTTCGGTTTGGAAGGTTTTAGGTGCATTGCAAAGTCTAAAAGGTATAACTACATACTGATAAGTGTTTTTTTTTTTTTTTTTTTTTTTTTTTGATAAAGCCAGTTGGGCATATTGTAAGGAGTGCAAACCGTACCTGGTCTTGAAGGCTATCTTGTAGACATCTTCCTTGGTCGTTTCGATTTGATGGTATCCAAACTCCAAATCAAATTCGTTGCAGATTTTGCAGGCTTGCACCATGTCCAAGAGTTCACCAATGCTAGGCAAGGGCTCACAGCTCTTGTCAGTGATCTTGTTGAGACCTTTGTAGTGTATGCACATTCGAAGTTCCCCATTCTTCTTTAGAACAAAGAGGACTGGTGCCCCTTACTCAGGTGAGTTACGCTGGATCCATCCCTTCTGAGTTAGTCTTCTAACTGCTTCATCCGTTTAGCACGGGACATCCTATAAACCCTTCCTTTACGAATGGTAGAGTCACAAAGGATTTTGACGTGATCCTTGGTCTGCCTATGGGCACATTCAGTAGGTTCCTATGCCAAGTCAGCATACTCATCAGTGATTTGTTGTATAACTGGGTAATACTGAGGGTGCATGTATCAGTCCGAGTAATGTAGGCAACAAACAATTTTTGATGGTCATTCTGTTTAGACAGGTTGTAGAATTCCTTAGCCTTGAGGCAATAACAAGATGCCTAAGGGTGGTAATCTTTACCTGAGACGTATCGTCTTACCTCACCCTTGGAATTCTTCAATTGGATTACAAGCGGTCCAGTCAATAGTCGGATTAGTGACCCTTAGCCATTTTAGACTCAAGACCATGTCAAAGGGTAGGTGCGGGAACACATAGAAGTCCAAAATATGTCTGACTTCTCCCTTTGCATCAAAGGTGACTGGCACACCTTTGAGAACTTGCCGGACTGTGACTGATTGAAAATTTCCCTCCTAGTTCTCCAGAGTTTGCTCCAGGTCTGAGACCTTGAGTCCCGGATGGAGTTTATGGACTCCATATGGCCCCACAGTCCAACAAGGCCTTAGTAAGGGTCCTGTTGATGAGGGGTTTAAGATCGGTTTAGATCTCATGTTTCTCTTCTCCTTCCACTGAAGGTGAAGAGAGAGTAGCGGTTAACGGAGCCCTAAGTTCTCAGGGTTTTTTCAGGGTCATTATAACAAATGTCCCACACCTTTTAAGCCAGACTTGTCACCAGTCCAACAAACACCGAACTTGGCACACACAGACCTCAACCAATAATAAAACAGGGCAACAAAACAAACAAACAAAAAAAAGTTGAAAAAACTCAACAAGTTCTCCCCTATTGCACTTTTCAGGGTTGGGGGGGTTAACCTAGGACCGAAAAGTGGGGGTACCTGTTAACCACTTGTGGGTGTAGCATGCTGGGATGTACTGCACGGGCCCCTAGGACGCCCGACTATTGCACTTCGGCCCCCAGGCCGTGTGTTCCTGTACTTTGGGCGACCTAGAGGGCCACAGACTTTTTTTTATGGGCCTGGTTTGTTCTTTTCCTATTCATTTTCTTTTCTTTCAGCATTTGTTTATTTGTTTATTTTAGATCCAGAGCTTGCTTGGGACTGACTTTGTTTGGTCTGCTTTTGTCTGTTGCAGATGGTGTCGTTTCATATTATTTTTTTTGTCGGAACAGGCACCAGTTCCATCCGCATCTCGACTGGACCAGGCACTTGTCTATGGTGCCTGGCCCAGTCCTCGTCCATTCTGGACCAGCCCGGCTGATGCAGTAGGGCCGCCTAGATGTCCGATAGGGACCCAGGCAGGACGACTTAGGCCACAGATGCAGGACCAGGACTTGGGCCTGCATCAGGACCATCGATCAGACTCTAGATCGGACGGTCCTGATTGCAGACCTTAGGCCACAAATGCAGGACCAGGACTTGGGCCTGCCATCAGGACCATCGATCAGACTCGGGTCCTGATTGCAGGTCGAGGGCAGCCCAACCAGGCCCAACGGTATATGGCTGGGCCATCCCTCAAGTTTGAGGATACAGAGTGCTGGAGCAATAGGCAGGCATCACGCTGCCGGAGTACAGCGGAAGTTTAGGAGAGTGGTAGTCTTAGAGTAGGTGACCAGTCTGGAGTGGAGAGGCTGGAGGTGGCCATAGCCACGAGGGAGAGAGGGACTTACCTGGGCGCCATAGCTGGGACTTCATTCCGGTCAGCGACTGGCCTTCTTCAGCGAACTGCATACCGATGGACTTCATACGGACAGAGAGAGAGAGAGAGGAGAGTTTCTTCTTCTTCTTCTTCTTCTTCTTCTTCTTCTTCTTCTTCTTCTGCTCCGTCTTCTTCTTCTTCTTCTTCTTCTTCTTCTTCTTCTTCTTCTTCTTCTTCTTCTTCTTTTCTTCTTGAAGAAGAAGAAGAAGAAGAAGACGGAGTAGGAGAAGAAGAAGATCCTCCTCCTCCTCCTCCTCCTCCTCCTCCTCCTCTTGACTCTTCTTCTAACCCTCCATAGTCGCTACTTCCTCCTTATTCCAGAGAGAGAGGGAGTTCTTCTTCTTCTTCTTCTTCTTCTTCTTCTTCTTCTTATCCCAGAGAGAGAGGGAGTTCGGAGAGTGACTATTTCAGGCCTGATATTGTAGGGGATTCAGATTCAACATTAGAGGAGATGAGTTGAACTTTGCTGGAAGAGACTATTGTCAGCTATCTCGAGCTATTCTTCTCGTCCTCTCCCTTCTTTCTCCTCTGTTTCCTCGCATCTCCATCATCCGTGGTTCTTCTCCCCATGTGTGTGTGAGCAAGGAGGGACCTTTTGTCTATGTATGCAGGCCCTCCTTGCCCTTCTACATGTGCGCTGATGTTTGTGTGTTGAGTTTCTAAGTCTACTGAGTCAGATCATGATCGGAGTCTTCCACTGTGCTACGTTGCCTTATATTGTCGTGATTTGTATTCGCATTGCTTCTTTGCTGTTTTGAAAAACTTATAAAGACAATGTAGTTGAAGATTACATCTCACAGCATACTACATCGCCAGCACAGCGCATGGATCACTCCATACTCCAGACCTTCTACTTCATGCTGCTCAGTCTGTGTGTGAGCGCACGCTCACTACCTTTAAATACCCAAAAAACTTTCATCCTGTCCCTTCGGGGCTGGTCCAGAGTACCAAGTCCCTGGACAGTGTCCCGCCTAAAACACGAAAATTCGCAAAAATTTTAAAATCCGAAGAAACTAGAAAAAACTCCTACATATTTAATAAATTAATATGCTAAGTCTCGATATGACCGGGATGGGCAGGACCTCGTCCCGGATCCTCGAAAATCTAAGCGAAAAAGACACACGATACCAAAAGGACAAGATTCGGCACGCTGTGTCTGCGCCGAGAAACAAGAGTACCGTCCAAGTCCGATGAATCTGACAAAACGTGAGGAGGGTCCATACTACGTCACACTCCGGTCGATATCTGGGTGCAGGTCCCGTCACGCCGGTGATACAGGTGTAGCGTCCAACTTATTAGAGAAAAAATTATCATCCCCAGGAGATCGTCTGGATTCGTACCCACCGAAACAAGGCGACCCTCGAGCATTCGGCCTGTATTGTCATAGTAGTGACAAAATTCTCCTGACCAGGTGGATGAGTGTCGTTCGAGCAGGTCAGATCCATCCCTCATAGCACTTGGCGATGTTCTGAACCATCTGTGGCCAGCATCCCCTTATTCTTTCGGCCACCTTTCTCAGGGCATTGAAAATCATATGGCTAGGGAACCCCGCACCCTTCTGCTCCCGGTGAAAGGTTATGATGGCGAGGGGTAACAAATCCTCTGAACTAGTGTTCGCGTGGATTCGATAAATGGTTCCAACTAACGTGGCAATTTTTTGTTCCTTGGGCCGAAGGTAGAGAATAGCCTCGTAATCATATACTTCGGTTTGCCAGGGTTTTCCCAGATACTGTCTGAGTTTTTGAACTTATGCATGGAGATAATTTCCACGGGTTCTTCGAGCACAAATATCTTAGTTTCTAAAAACTCGACGACATTGTGCCCGTTGTCAGTTCTTTCAAGCCTCAGGTCCTTGTGATAGCAAGTGCTAATCTTTTTCATTCGGTTTAGAGCCTCGTCTTCCCTGTTTCTAAAAAACCCGATTAGCAACAGATCATCGACGTAGCGTTTGCCAAACAACAACTTAGCATCCTTCCCTAGGCTTCGTAGGAACTGACTTTCGGCAAACATACAAACCAAGCAAGCAAGAGGAGGGCTTGCTTGCCCTCCCATAGGGATACCCCTGTTCTGTTTCAGGATCTCCCCGCATGATTTGAAGAAGCAGTGTTCCAAATTGAAAACAACAAGGTTCTCCAAATCATGAAGTCGTACAGACTTCCACCCGCCTTCACCGGCAGAATTTCCCAACACAGCGCCCTTCCCTTTGGTTTTAACTCTGGCCCAATGCTTCCCTTTGTCCTTAGCTTCCGAAAAAATCCATCTCACGGCCCTACGAACTTCATCATGAGGGTTTCTCGAAAACATCTCTTTTATATCGAATGTTTGAGCAAGGATCCTCATGTTCAGACTTTGCACCTTTAAATTGACACCGTGCAAACAGTTCTTCAATTCATTCCCAGCCATCAAATTGAAGTGCTGGCTCTTTGTGTTTTTTATGAGAAAATTCAATACTTTTACTAACTGTCTGTTGCAGTGTCGAACAGGACTCAAGAACGAGGGGCAAATTGGTCGTTTTTTATTTAAGTCCTTGTCCTTGCTCATGATAAAGGCATTTTGGAGTTTACCTTTCCCATCCCATCCTGCGATCCTTCCCAATATCTTCTTCTTAAAGTCTATCTTCATCTCCTTTAAAACATCTTCCTCCCTTGTGTCAATTCTTTCGAAATCAGCATTGTCATTGAATGTAGACCTCATCCCGTTGTGATATAAAATAGGGCACTCGACGAGCGTTGCCCCGGGATTTCGATCTATAGGGGACAGTACAAGATCGTCAAGCGCACCTTTCAATCCCAACACATACTCACTTAACACTGCCCTAGTCGGTAGGCAAGGTGCAGGTCTGGTTAGTTTTGTTGCAGATATCCTGAAGGTGTCCTTAATCCCAATTTTTTCAAGGACTTTGAAAGCTGTTTGACAGCCTTTGTTTATTTCATTCAAATTCATCACCCGATCGGGATAAGGCACGTTTCTTAAGTTATGGACAAATGGCGAAGTATCTGGGACTTCGTTCAATCTGACCCGAACATGCCCGTTTTTTTTGGGCAGTTGGAATCTGTGGCACACGTATTCAGCATTTGAGCTTGCCGCGTAGGCTCTGTGATTATGCAGTAGATCAGCCACGGTTTTCGCCTTAGTCCAGGCGTTTCGTAGCTTCCTCTGCATCAGGTCAGACAATCCTGAGGAACCAATCCTCTCACTCATCCATACACAAGCTTCAGACCTAACCATCTTCTTGTCAATACTAGGACTGAAGGGTATCCGAATCACGATTCGTTGCCTCGTATTAAAATTGAATCTTTTCTTCAATTCGGTAGATATTAGTCCTTTTATAATTTGTCGCCCCCGCTTTGTGTTAATGCACTTTATACTTTTTAATATGATAAACAATTCGTCGGACGATTTGCCATTGAGAACAGTTCTTCTTTTCCAGGGTGCTCTTAAGAGAGAGATCATTTCCCCTTTCCTCCTATCTGCTTCGGTTTTGGTCTTAACGAGGCATGTCAAGTCCCATTCCCCTCCCTTTTCAAAAACGTCCTTCATATCTTTAAGCAAAAAAGACCCTTCCTCGTTCCTAAACTTTGATTCTCCGAAGACTAATTTAATCAGCCTCCAAGGCATAACCCATTTGTTCCCCCCGGAACTACTGATCCTGATGGGACGGGTTTTTCCCTTTAGTGAATTCAACGTTCTCAAAAAATCAAAGTGGAACTCATTGGAAAAATCGTTTCCAAAAGAAATAGGGGCCCATTTCCCAGAGCAAGTCATATTTGTTAATTGCTTCCTCGTCCTCCTCGGACGTGCCCTCTGATTCTCTTTTCTGCAGTTCAAACCAGGATTCTCACTACATATGATCTTGGATTCAATAACCCTTAATTCGCCCTACTTACACTGTTGTAATGGAACGGCTGTATAGGTGTGGGTCCCTTGCTTCCCCAGCCACCTGTGAACCTTGTACACAGGATCGCGGTTAGCAGCTCGGACATGCTCACGCCATCTGCCTGACAAAGTCCTACTTGTCTGTCCGACATAGGTTTGTCGACAGAAAGGCAAAATCAATACATAAGCACAAGACAAACAGTTACGGCTATCGAGAGGACAATCCCAGTCTAGTTCTTGCAAATACTTTAGATAGGTGGTCCCCCATCGCACGTACCCGAAGGCACACGCGAGAACTGTCCCAATTCTAAAAGCGGTTTCAAACAGTATCCGATCTTCATCTGTTAGTGCAGGAATGGCGTTGCCGATTCTTCGAAGGAGACGAAGTAAACTTCTCTTTGTAATCTAGTTGCCGGTGACGTCATCGGCGTCTTCTTCGCCTTCAGAGGTTGGTTCCTCCTCTTCTTCTTCAGGCTCAGACTCATTCCCTACATCGCCGTGCACCAGCTTGGTGAATTCGTCAGTATCTTGCTTTGCAAGCTCCCAGGCACACTTATCTTTCCGCTCCCATTTCACATTCCTCTTCGCACACATGCTTTTTATCTTCCTCCCATTCATCTCCATGTAGTGATCAAGCCTCTGCCTCATATATTCTACAATCCCCACCTCGGTCCTGTCGTTCTTTGAGCAACTCCCACGATTGATCTTGAGCTTATCTTTCTCATCCTCTGATTCTTCACTCGCCTCACCTTCCGCCTTATTAACCACAATACTTCATTTCTCCTTCTTCCCCCCCACTTTGCCGGTGTTCGCGTTGTCTGTTTGCATCTTCCCAGCAATTACTGAAAGCATTTTCATTATGTCTTCAAGTTTAGGTGCCTCTTCGCTACCGCCAGGTCCGACAACACCGGCGTCTTCCAGCTTAGCCTTCTCCTCGCCGTCCGATGTGACAACTATCCTTGGCTGCCGAATTTTCACGCCGCCACTTCGGGATCGCGATCTTGATCTAACTCGCTCGGTAGAGGGCGAGTTTACTCCAACCACGCGCTTTCTCTTCTCATTGCTGTTGGCACCCTCACACCCTCTCTCCTCGAGTTCCTCTAATATCTTCGCCATCCTCTCCCTCTCAGCGTCCGCTTCCTTCGCCTTCTTGTCCACAAAATCCAATTTCTCTGAAATCTTCTTCAATGAATTCCCGAAATTATTCGCAAGCCAAGTCTTAAGGCTTTGCTCTCCGTCTTCGGATTTTGTCGCCCCTCTTCCTTTCCCTTTCTTACTAACTTCCTGCTTGCTACTCTCACACGATCCCTCCGTCGATTTCTTTACTTCCTCCAAATCCTTCAATTTCCACTTCTCAATGAGTTCAAGGTGCTCTCGCGTGAATCATGCACGGTGTAGGGCCAAACCCCGGTAGACTTTCGAGCCTTAATCGACCCTACTACGGGTCCCAATTGGCTCGGCCCGCCCACACTCATGCTCAGGGCGCGGGCCATTCGTCCCAAGGTCACCCCCACCTAGTGCTTTGAGATGGATGGGGGTGGGYCATCGCCCGAGAGAGCTTTGACATTGGGGATGTAGCTCAACCCTCACGCCGGGTGGTAGTCTCGCTGGTCGTTCCGCAACGCTGATTTTTTTTTGATTCTTTATTGTGTTCTCAAGCAACTTCTCCTTCCAATACGCAGACAGTCCAGGGGTTCTTTGAGCCTTTCTCTTCTCTTGTGCGTAGGCTAAGCGTCATCCTTAGGCCACACACCATTTCCCTAAGCATTTTGGCTATATGGCGTCATCGGGGTGCGGCGGGGCCGTCCTCCCCCTCGTCTCTACGCATCCATCGGATCTCACAATTTGCTTCCCACCTTATTGAAGTAGGCCCCTTAGTCTTTTCGGGGTCCTCATATGCATGCACACACAACATCACATTTTCCTTGGTACGATTGCACTCTCAATCACACTTCCAAGTTTCAAGTGCAAAAACCATTTTCATGAATTGGCTCTATGTCAAGGGTCCCATAGCCCTTTTGTCCCTCTTCCCTTTCCCTCTTGATGCCCAGTTCCTCTCGCCCTTATCCTGCTCAAGGCATTTCTAGCCATTACTCACCTGCACAATCCCACACAAGCAAGGAGATCCATACAATGTCCCCCGTTGGGGGTCAACACATAGCCCTTCCCACATGCCTATTCTTTCCATGCTCTTTGGCTGTGCTTTGTTCCCTTCTTGTTGCTCAATCAGCCCATCCTCTTCTTATACTCATGCAGTCGGGGAAATGGTTAAGTCAAACTGACCTCACTTTCAACTTGTGTTCCCTTCCGGATTCCGCCTTTCTCCCACTCTTTCAAACGTCCTTTCTCTTTTGCCTCCTTGGTGGCACAAGGGACCGGCTATCCTCCCCTTGCCCTCTTTCTCCACCAAGTGAAGTCTGATTTCTTTTACCGTCTGTACCTTGACAATGTTTCCAAGTGAGGGGAGAAGGGTTAGTCATATGCCAAGTGAGGGAACGGGAGAGAGGGAGAGGGAAGGCGAGGTAGCAAAAGGGGGCGAAAGAGGGTCTAGAGGAGGGAGGAGAGAAAAGGAGGGAGAGAGAAGGGGGGAGAGAGACAGAGAGAGAGAGGAAGAGAGAGAGAGAGAGAGAGAGAGAGAGAGAGAGAGAGAGAGAAAGAGAGAAAGTGAGAGACAACAAAGAAGAACTCCTAATCAAAAGAGCTCCCCGTACCAACAACCAAAGGTCGATTACCCGTCCCATAGTGAGAGTTTGAATAAGTATTTCATGAAATAACATGGCAATGAGATGCCTAGACCAATGAAAAACACATACTCATAGGGAAAGAGATCAACTAAGCAACGAACTTGATAATGCACAAAGAGAAGAGAGCAACTAAGCAAAGATCCGGAACATGAACTTGACAATGCACAAGGAGAATAGATCAACTAAGCCACGAACTTGACAATGCGCAACGAGAAGAGAGCAACTAAGCAATGAACTTGACAATGCACAAAGAGAAGAGATCAACTAAGCAATGAACTTGACAATGCACAAAGAGAAGAGATCAACTAAGCAATGAACTTGACAATGCACAAAGAGAAGAGATCAACTAAGCAAAGATCCGGAACATGAACTTGACAATGCACAA
>BFEA01001113.1:101101-126367 GCA_003427395.1 Chara braunii
GAGAGAGAGAGAGAGAGAGAGAGAGAGAGAGAGAGAGAGAGAGAGAGAGAGAGAGAGAGAGAGAGAGAGAGACTGACCTGCTTCTTGGACGTTGGCGGCGGCTGGCTGGTTTGTCGACGAGGGCTGGATGTGGATGGCTATGCGGCTGCAGGGGGGACGTGGATGGCGGCTTCCTCGTGGATGGCTGCGGGGCTGCAGGGGGGACGTGGATGGCGGCTTCCTCGTGGATGGTTGCGGGGCTGCAGGGGGGACGCGACGGGCAGAAGACAGCGTGCCCGCGAGATTAAAAAACGGCCAGTTTGAAAGTGCTAGCCCTGCCTCCGGCCACCCCACCTGAGTCTCCACAGATTGTGGTGGGTTCGGCCTTCGACCAATGTCCGGTAGGGCAAAAATACACAAAAATCGGCGCAGTATTTTTCCGGGGCCGCCGAGGACCCGAATAATGTCCTTGGCATCCCATTTTTTCTTCTCATTTTTCGTTGGGGGGCCCGGTTTCGGACGTCCAGGACCGGACACCGGACAAATGTTTCGGGGTGTCTGGAAACCAGTCCGGCCGTCCAGTCGGTTACCATGAGCAAATCCCTTCTTGTTGTATGCGTCCGGCTTCGAGTGAGACCCTTCAATTGCAATCTTCGTCGGTCCCTGGTCTTAGAAATCTTTTATTTTGATTGGAAACGACAAAGATCATGCAAATAATAGTCATAAAATTATGGTGTGTCATGCATGTATCAATTTTTGCCGATTTACTAATTTTGATAACTGTGACAAGATCATCAGAGAACACAATCATCAATCAGAGTCAAGGCAAATGATGCAAGACCGACTGACTCGAGCAATGACAAGGGTAAATGAGGGAAGAACGATAACTCATAATAATCTCAGGAATGTACAGGTGAATAGGCACGACCAACACCATTCAAGAGTCCTCACTCATCCCTCTAAAGTTTCATCATTGGTTTCTCATTTCGTAGTGCGTTTCCTGTGCCTCAAGCCATGCATGTGTACCTCCTTAGATCGTGGACTCTAAACGTAGATCCACCTAAAACCTGCAAGTTCTGAATACTTTCATTCAAGACAGATGACACGAAAGTCAACCATAGTACAAAATTCCTCTCGTAGTGTAGGGAGATACGACTGAGAGAAAATCCCTCGCCTGAGATGTTGGAACTCTGATGGTTCGGTCACTGCCTCATAGTCAATCTCTGTCCGAGAGATGTACCCCTTGACCATATCTAATAAGTCTCCCCAACAAGAGTCATCTATGAGAGTGAAAGGAACAAGAGGCTTGGGGTAGTCGGTATAGAGCTTGGGTCCGAAGGTACGGATCAACTTTATCCCACTCTCATCAAGCTCTCTTTCTCTCTCCTCAAGGTACCTGGCAATCGAGATCCAAACTAAGTCGAAATGTTCATGAGTCTCTTTACCCTTCTTCAAGTAGACGCTCATGTCATGGATGGTGCCCCTTGCAAACTTGGTATGAACCACAAAACTTGACAGATCTCCCTATTTGAAGCTAGCTGCACTGACATACTAGTACTGAAAATCAACTTTGAAAGTTATTTGGTAGGGATTAGCCAAGACTGACTCACTGACTGGGAATGAATGAATCGTACTCATATGAAAAATAATAATAACTGAATTCTGATGGATTCTCTGATTCTACTTATTGTGCCAAATAGGATGGTTGTGCAAATTGTTCTCGTGGATCAGACCTTGATAATGCATTGTATACTTGGTTGTGTTTTGTCTCTTGGCAATATTAAATGCTTTCTCTCACATATGACCTCTGAACGTTGTCATGTGATTCTCACTTTGTCAGTTCACATTTGCAGTGTCACGCAAGACGCTCACTAAATATTTTTCTCTTTTTGTTCTTACTATTGGTTACTTACGACCTCTCGTGCTCGATCAATGGTTTGAATGGAAGAGAATGTGTTGTGTAGTTTTCTGTCTGTTCCATAGAAGTTGATGGTATACTCAATGAGCTTCTGCTCCCTCATGGACTCTAGTACCCACTCTCTCATTGTCCTTACATAGTGCTGAATTTCTTTGATAGCACCTTCTTCCCAGCCTTCCACTTCGTCTCAGTAGAGTGCACAGGGTACCAAAAAACTATTGTTGTCCACCATTTCACTTTTCCCAAACTACTATACCCTTAGACCCTGCTAATTAGCGTAGAGTAGTGTTTGTTGTCAGTTCTTCGAACCTCCAAATAAACTCGCACAGTTTTACCCCAAGCTGCAGTTAACGACTGCTTCACTATAGCTAGTCCACTTCCGGTTCCATGTTGCAAGCAACTTGGTGCTAAGGCTTTCACTACTAAGCCTCGAGCGATAGGAGCGAGTGCTACGTCTTCAGACTTGCTGGGTGTGCTTTTCTTCAGCTCGAGAGCATGGTCTACCGGACAACCGCTAAGCACTGATATAGACTGTATTCGAGATCACCTTTATTCCACTGCAGCCTGCAGGAGTGTTTTGCAGATAATTTCTGCTCATGGCGTGACACTAGCTATCACCTGTTAACAAGGTTTTTCAATATTCTAACTAGTATCATTGACTTCTCTCGACGTTCAGTTTGTACACTGGGTATATCAGGTGGCCAACTCGACTGGGGTAGCATGTAGTTTCGTCACTGGTAAAAGGAACTCGGCTCTAAAAGCGCACTAAGTGTACATTACTGATCACAGCATGCCTCCAGTCGATCGGAGTCAGGGGTGTGTGACCTCTATTCACATGCGGTATCTCATACAACATCTTGAACCGATAAGTCCTCCAAGTTGATCACGTACAACACACCTCGGATAGTGGGAAACTGTTTAACTAGCACTCTTGCAATCCTTAGTGATGGTACCCTGCTTGATTGATGCACAGTCGTCCTGACGATCCATAAAGTGCCTTGTGATGACGGAACCCACCCGACTAGGACACATGAATTTCCTTGGTAGCAGTCCGCGTTCAGTTGGTTTGTTGGACTCCGGCTAGTATAAACTTTGAACCTTGATTGATTGCAGTGTAGGTTTGCATGCGTACCATTCGTAATTGTCCCTGTTAATGTATGAAACAGAGTAATGCTAAACTCGAACCTCTCTTATCCCTTTCGTATAAAACTCTCGACGCTCCCGAGCATGTGCTTCTTCCGCTTTACGTCACGGAATGAGTAAAAGATGGTTGACTCTTACCGACACACTACACTGAGCATAGTTGTGCGTGCACATGCACATTACAGAGCGCCGTAATATTTTCGGAACTGAGCTCAAACTCGTATCCGGTTTGGGCAGACTAAGCAAAATCAATTAAATAAATGAGTAGTGGGCAAATGAGCCAGACAAATATGCGAGGGATACACAAACATTCTCAATTAATTCCAACGAGTACAAGCAATTACTAGGAACCAGCTTCCTGGGTTGAGTTAAACAGATTGACACTAGCATCAACTTGTTCTTTAAAACCACAGACAGTACTGATCATGGTCTTCATAGTACGGTGAAAATCGAATGTGTTTCTAGGTCCAGTCATGCAATCACGGATTAACCTGTAGCACAAGTTGTTGGACGAGACCGCAACCTTGTCTAACTTTCAGTTCAAAATTTCCAGTTGGCACTCAGCTCATGCATAACGTAGGGGCTTTGCTAGCAGTCCTTATTTGCGCACCACGCAGAATACTGACAAGTTGCCCAAGTATCCATATGCTACGCGTGACGAGACCCAGAAATCATAAGTCATGAAGAGTAATTCGGGGAATCATTTGGAAAAGGCTTGAACTATTTTTCAATAATGACATTCCTATCATGTCAGTAGGGCCCTGACTCTCGTACCCTACTCTCATCTTCACACTAGCGAAAAATTCTCATATATACATGAGTGCAAGAGTATGAATTCAAATCCCCCCCCCTTCCTTTCTTTTCTTAGCATGGCATGATTGAATTACTCAGGTCACTTACAAGTTACATGTGTGGAACTAATCAGTCAACGTCGAAAAGGAACCTAATAAGGAGGTAAGCAATTCTTTTCTATATTACTCATTTTCTCCCCATCGACCAGAAAAAACTAAGTCACTAGGGTATTCCCTTGACGATAAGGTTTTTTTTCTTTTGTCCCACCAAAATTGTGAGCCTACCAATTTTAAAGCATTAATGAGCTGAGACTTTGTTCGTCCTGTTTAAAAGTAGTGAAGGTACTCATTTAGTGTGACCAGGGAATATTCTATCAATGTATCACGCCAATGAAACGATGCGTAGTCACCACCTAAGACTCCGTTTCTCAGGTGGCAAGTGTTGATGCTTATTGAATGATTTCGCCAAAACTGGTCAGAGTAACTGTACTCATCTCACGACTGTGTTGTTGAGCGATGGAATTCAGCAATAATTGACCACAATTAAGCACAGATAAGACAAGCCAAAGGTCTAAATGTAACAGTGAAGGAAAACTGGATTTCTTATCTGTGTCAATCATGTATCTCTCGTCATCATTTGTTGAGTCTCACTTATTGTCAGACCTTCATAGCCCTTCGTTGACTCGGTAACAGTCGTCGGTTGACTCGAAGATGACAAGAAATGAACCAGAACTCTAGTTCAATCAACCAATCACTCTCCAACTCAAAACAAGCTCATAGATTTTGTCGACAGAGGTTCTCTCACTCTAGATTGAATTATCCTTATCCATTACTCAGAGCGCGTCCAAACGAAGTAAGCCTTTGACGAACTCGATGGAAGTAACCAGAAATGGCTACGTTGCCACGCTATCCAACAGACCTTTGAAGATTTGATAATCAAGGCGAGTTGACCAGAAGCCACTCTCCACCAGCGACGTGATCGTCTCATGCTAAGTGATGATGACGAGCTCAAAAAATGAAGGGTTTTTATGACAGTGTCTACCCATTAACAATGCTTTTTCGCCCGCTCTGCTAGTTTTCATTTTTCTCTCACCAACGTCATCATAATCATCATCATTGTGGATCGGTGAATACGCAGACCTAAAACGTCCGTAATCTTTCCCTGTCACACATGCTACTGTTGACATTCGGCCTTCATTAAAACTCATGTCGCATAAATGGTTGAAGTTAACTATGCTCCCAAGCATAGTATTCTCCTTCCCTCAATTCTTGGACGACCCGAATGGTAACCCCGCCAGAATGGTTGGAGACGAGGGTACCCGAACTGATAAGCGACCAGCAATAAGCACACATGCACTCTCGAGAATCAGCCAAATAACGCAATCGATTCTCACCACAACCTCGATTATCCTTCTCTCTCTAATGGTCGCGGCTGAGGCTTAACGCATCCTACCTCTTTCTACTTCATGGACCACGAGGACGACCGATGTCAATTGTTCAGGGTACACTAGCCTCTAACACTTCTCTAGCGAGAAATCTTACTTCCTAGAGCATTGTTTTTTCATTATTTGTGTTTGCCTCTCGCGTTTAAGACTCGACTGCCTTGCTGGAGATGGAGAACAGTACAACACACTAAGACTACCTTCTTAACCCGAAAAAAAAGTACGTACATTCTATTCAAATTACCTATGGAAATCGGGTTTTCAGAAATCGCTTGTTTTTCCACGAATAAAACGTACGTTCGAATATAACGTACGTACGTTGTATTCAAATACAACGTACGTATGTCGTATTCGAATTTTTGAAACTTTGATTTTTCAAAAATAATAATAATAAAAAAAAAAATTATACAACAATGCAATGCAAACAACGTTTGCGTGAGGGTCTTATCGAAATTCACGAGAAAATTCGAGGAAAAAAATAAAAACGAGGATGAAAATATTTTTACTGATTTTTTCATAATTTCGATTTAAAAAAAAAACTTCAGTAAAAAATCCGAAAAAAAAGTATGTTGTATAAAATTGCAATGCAAACAACTTTTGCCATAGGGTCTTGGCGAAATTCCCAACCAAATTTGAGATAAAAATAAAAACAATGGAGGTACCACAGACTTCTGAAAAGTTGTACCCTAAAACTCGTTCTATAGCATACGTACGTTGTATTCGTATACAAGGTACGTACGCTTTTTTTGGGTTAAGAAGATAGTGGCATAGATGAAGCATGAAACATCGATACGAACAATGAGTCCCCATGTAGGGTACGCACATATGAGCTACTCGCACTCAATGCCCATGTCGTTCTCAGTCTGTAAGTCTTCTGCGGACTCAGCTTCTCCGTTGATTGCCCTATGATATGATACCAACCGAATCTTTCTTCGCGTTGGCAGTGCGCCATGTCCCAACCATTTGCTCGTGGCCACTTCACTGTAACGGAAATAGCACTCCGTGAGAACAGCGAGTTCAACTCAAACAAAAATATTGTTAACATCAACTGAGAAGCCACGTGTCTGGCTCCCTCTTTCGTCTGACCTCCCAGAGCCTTCCCTCTCCCTCCAGTCCGGCTACCCCCGCGTACGTGTGGCACCCTCTCCCTACTCTCTCACTCCTACAACCCACAGGTCATTAGTGCTGCTCACTACAGCACACAGTGCCATGCAATGTCACGGCTTGAGAAGGAGGATGACGTCCAACAGCGATGAGCGAGCTCACATCTTGTCCGCCTCTCTCAGCTACTACAAGCGGGGTTTCATACACAGACTGCGAGTCCAAACCAGTCATTACTCTATAAAAAAAACTAAAGTCCTGATCAGTCGTCATCCATGACCCGCAATTACACAGGCCCCTCTCCCATACACACCACTCTCGCGCCAACTTCTCCTCACTCTGCCCCTGCACACTTGCGCTCTGGAGCATACCATGGTGCCGACCGCATGCACGTAACCCCCTGGTGCTACCGATTTCTCTGTTGAAGCGAGCTGGCCCCAAAGCTGTCCTCCACCACTTCAGCAGGCGGATGGTCCAGACACCCTTGGTCCGGTCCGTGTCAGGACAAGGTCTTCTCATCTAGATCACTGGCTATGCTCCGGGCCTCGTGTCGCGGTCCTGCTCGCACTCTATCCTCCCACAAAGGTCTCTGCCTCTAGATAAGAGATAGTCACCTTCACCTCCTCTGTAATCCCGTCCCTTCTGCACCTCTTCCTGACCCTGTTCTTGGCCTTGGTGATGGTTGTCTGTAACCCCTCGTCCGCTTTCATTTCCTCCTTTTTTTCCCCTTCCACATTTATCTTTAGTCGTGCCTCATGGTTGCAGCGTCTATAGTCCAGGATGACTGTCACCATAGGTCCATCTCCTGCCTTCCTCTCCCACCTCCAGAGGAACTGGAGGTACTTTGGCCTATAGACGTGCAAACTGTCTCGGTGAGCCATAGTCGCCTGGTTACAGATAGCCGCCCACACACTATGATTCTCCCACGTGAACACCTTAGTGCTCCACCCTCCTACCTCAAACCAGCGCCGTTGGTGTAGCATGATGGCTTTCATGCAACTACTGGCCAATAGCCAATAGCACGACCGCCCTTTCTTTTATAAGGGTACCATATGCAAGCTATTGGTGCTTCAGACGAAGACTTAGAGCATTTTCAGACCAACAAAGAAAAATGAATCATATAAAATTGAATAGTGGAAGGGATAAAAAGGGAAAAGGAAAATTTGAGACTCAAGAGTCATTCTTAGCAGGCGCCCACTTCAAATACTGTATGTAGTCCCTTCAACTCAGCCTGCAAGGACCACTGACTCGACGCGCGACGGTCCCATAATGGGGATACCGACTGATTTTTCATCTCTCTTTTAGAGGACCACTGGATCGTTTTTTATGGGTACCCGCGTCCGATGACAAGGAGGGGCTTATGACTTCCCATGAAAGGTGATAGGTCCCCTACCAAAGCGGTCGCGGGTGCTCTCTTTTGGGGTTCCACTATTGCAGAACTCGGCATGTCACTTCTGTGGTACAATCGAGCACGAAAGGTTAGTCGATCTGGGCCGCCAGTTCGTTATCATGTTTCATAAACGAACCGTTAATTCCCCGTGGAATGACAGAAGGGGACAATTAAATAAGATAAAAAGGTAATAGTAATAATAATAAGAAGAAGAAGAAGAAAAAGGAAATGACGCCTCAAAATTCTCTTGCGCTGTGACATCACTAAAACCATAGACCCCGAGACGCAGAAGCAACGATCCAGGTCTAGACACGGATATGAGGCTTTGCAATTTGTAATTTTCTTTTACTGACAGCGACCGTCGCCACCGCACCTATCCCTTAACCCAGCTACAGGGGCCCGACGCACAGTTGAAGAGACTATTTAGGCCTTCGTCGCCCCGCCTCTGAGTGAACCCGGCCATTGCCACGGCCACAAACCGATTATACTTTGTTGTACAACAGGGTACCAAACCTGTGTGGCCCAGTCGAAAGTCCAATGACGTGCCCACTCTCTTACAAAAGGAAGCATCGACCATACTTATCCCTCAACTAATACGACTCATAGTGGTTTGTAGGCAAGAAAGCTTGGTACATCAGCCGGGCTCCCCTGATCAAGCAACTAGTACATAGCGGAGGGTCGGGACACCTCGCCCTCCGACATGATGCCAAACCCTCGCCCATCGTCCTCGCTGGGCCAGAACGAAGTAGGCAGCTAGTATACTAAGACGGCAAGAATCGGCGTGCAATCACTCACTTTCACAGTGGTTAATGGTGAAACTCTTGTAGCAGACTTGTGTTGTTGCACACTTTTTCTTTTCCCTAAGTGTAGCAGTTTTGTGCAGTCAACGCAGCTACCCGCTTCTTCCTTTCTTAGTAGTGCGCCCCCCTTACGTTTATAGTACTCTGTCAACCTCAACATTTATAGCTTCACTCGTTTTTTCCTTTTCTACTCTCTTCTCAATTATATTTTCATCTCTGCATCATGCCTGAGGCGCGTCGCGGACAGGGAAAAGGGAGAGGTGGAAGAGGAGGGAAGGCTCCAGAGGAGCCAGCGCCATATGCCAGACGGCATGTTAGCTCTGAGGAAGAGGAAGAAGCGAGGTATGGGCATGAGACCCACTCAAGGGCCTACCCATGTCCGCCATTCCTTGGGTGGTACAAAAGAACTTCATCCCTAACGAGGATGGAATACCTTGCTTACTATCAAAAGAAATACGAGGCGCACTACGGCACTCCCGACAGTTCCTCCCCTCCATACTCCCCTAGAGTACCTACCACCCCCGTGGTAAGCAAGGCATTCGTGTCGGTACCTTCACCCTCTATTCCATGCGTGGCTCCCTCTCCGCTCCGGCTCAATAGTTGCACTATGTGCTGCATTTTCTTCCATCTCACTCTATTTCAGATAGAGTTCATGATTATCTTTTACATCTTGCATAAGCACGAGTTCCTTCCCTTGAACTTTAAAGTCTTCTTTTTTCTTAATATCTCAGTTTATTCCATATCTCATAGCGTCTCTGGCTTAAGAGTTTGAATACCTTGAGGTCGGGGATGCAAGTTCCTCGTGAACCAGGCCGCTCTATCGGCCACCAAATAAAATTTAAGAAGGATTGCTTCTCAGTTTTATCATCTGCAATTTGACCTTGACTTTTATTGTCTTTGAAATCCGAATTTTCTCTTTGACCTTTTCAGTGGAGAGGTTACCTCGTCTCGCACTTTTGATAGTGTTTCCAAGGATATAATCAATCTGGCGTTAATGCAGTGGATACTCGTTGTCAGCACTATCTGGGGTGAGGCATACCAAACCCTTTCTCTTGTTCTCTAGCCTGAGTGAGATGTTTTCTCAACTTCTCAAGCAACCAAATGGGATACCAAACCCAGTTCTCTTTCTCTGATCTAAGTAAGGTGTGTCCTCAACTTCTCATACAAATAAATGGGGATATCAAACCCCTTTATTTTTCTCTGGTCTGGGAGCTCAGATGGACCTGCATAAACCTGCAAAACAGTGGGTTCCACAAACCACCAAGCATGATCCCAACATGCAACTTCCCTGACAAACAATAATCAAGCAACAATCATACAAAATAAATAAACGTAAAGACCCATAATAAAATAAGAAATAGCATAGACAATTCTCCACACCTAAGAATTATTGATTGCCTTGGTTTTGGCTCACGACTGGCCAGGGGTGGCAGCCCTTCCGTCAGCCTGACAACCCTTGTTCGGTCCACCTCAGGCCAGAACTAATGAGCCCATTTGTCTTGACAACCCGCTTAATTTGCCTCCAGATCAAGACCACCGTACCCACTACTCGAGTATGGTGACCCTTTGGCGCACCTCACGCCAGGACACCCAGACTATAGCGGGTCTGGTCACCCTATGATAGTAAACCTCCCGTCAGTCCAACTGTCCCGTACCCGGATCTGACCACTGCAGTCGAGACCGGCTCACCCACCAGTTTTTGGCATAGGCCGCTGGTTGTCCCGAGTGTATCGGTCCCTCGCAGTGCGGGACCCTCCCAGCTGCGTCACGCAGGAGTTGGTCTACTCGCGATACACAAGGAGCTTCCACAAACTGCGAGCCCCGACGATAGGATATGGCCAAAGCGTGGTACAACTTTACCTCCACCTGCGAGAGTTGTCACCTCCCTTCGGTGGGCGCATCCCCTCCGAGCTACCAATCCACAGTACGAAAGCTAATTAGTTGCAATCACAAAGGTGGACCAGCCGAGGGCGTTTCTCATTTGTTGTAGCATAGGGGGTACACGCGGTCCCACATCTCTATCGGACCCACACGTGAACCGACGCACTGAGGTGCTGAAGTCCCAAGCGCGACTCGCCGTCGGTCGACTAGGACGCATCTCACTCACCACGCGTTACACCAAAACACACACATACACACATGGAACGACACAAAACAAACAATACAACAACACTCCTAGTCCCTTTTGTAGTCCTCCCATAAACTTCCGACGCGGAAAAATCGGATAGGCGTCACGCGTGAGACTTAGTATAAAAATCGCGCAGGCATAAAATCTTCTCATATCGACTAACAATGCATGCTTACGCAAGTGGTCGCAATGATGACGTACTATGTAGTACCCATAAACACGAGGTCCTCAATAATCTCGAGGGTCGCGTTCGACACTCAAGTGCCGGCTGACTCGCGCCTTGAGGGGTTAATCTCTCGACGCTAGACAACCACCAAGTGTGGTTGAGAACCACACCCTCTTCTGCACCCTGCGGAGAGTAGGTGGTACACAGGTTCAGACCTATGGTGACAATCGTCTCTTATTGCCCTGGAGACCAGCTCCATCATCCAAAATCTGGAGAAAAGTCAATGGGTTTGACTTAGACGGCTACCACGGACTACAACGCCCAACTATAAAAACTATAAAATAAAAAGCGAAGGATAAAGGAGATCTCATTTTTCTCTCAACGCATAGTCCATTTAACCCTTGTGCACTGTCACAATAGGTCGTGCGAACACTCAAGGCGTATATACATATATATAAAGGGTTATATATATGTGACGATCACTTCTCAAAGTCATAGTGAAACTTATCTCAACCATATATATGTATGTGATCGTAGGCAGTCAAATCCAAAGTTCGAACCACCAAACATACATGCAATCACATTAAAGATTCAACCAAAAGTCCATGCACAACACGGAGTCAACTTCAATCATTCTTTGTGCTCACACCCCTTGCTTTAGCCATACACTCTTTGTGCAACTCTCAAAATAAAATACTCAGTATCTTTGTTAAATGACCATTCAATAAAGTCCGGGTAAAAACACAGCAAAACAATTCAAACCATAGGGCTAAAGCCTTTAGGTTGAGTGACACGAGTGGATTAGAGTTGATTCGTAAACCAACGAATCGGCAACAGACATGTTATCAATAATAACAGAAGATGATCTGTGTAGGATCAAGTTACAACAAGTCCAAATTTTGAACTAGAACGATAAAAAAAGACATATACCACAAGACAGGTCAATCCCCAAGCCAAATATCAGTATATGGGGGATAAACCGCTATAACACATTCTCACTCAAGATCTTCCTGTTATCTAAATCGAAGTCTACCGCTAAGCCTGTGTCCAAGAAAAGGTACAATTCGGCAGAATTTTTCCTATCCAGGGTGGATTGCCAGAATCACCACCTATCAAAAATATAATCTAACTCTTCTAAACTAAGAAAAATTCGACAACGCTTCTCGTAGAAAAAGTGTCTTTTTATAATTTATATTAGCCCGAATACGGAAACTGAAAAAACAATTAACTCTAGAAAGTCGAATTTTGTATAACTCCTCGAATTTGTAAAAATTTGGGCAGCATCTCCTTTAAAGAAGTAAAATTCACAGATTTATACTAAGTCAGATAAGAACTCAAACATAAGATTTGAGTTTCATCAAGACAAAATTTAACCAACTCGTTAGATTTGTAGAAATCTCGGCAACGCTTCCCGTAGGAGAAGTAGCTTCTCAAAATTTATACAAAGCTAAGTTCAGATCCTAAAATAAGACTTCCCAAGTTCAAATTTTGTCACTCCTTGAATTAGTAAAAATTTGGGCGGCACTTTCTTCAGAAAAAAGACTTTCCAAATTTTTACTAAGCAATATATAAAATTTAGACAAGTTGAACTTTGAAAAATCAAAATTGAACTAACTCGTTAGTTTTGTAGAAATTTAGGCAGCGCTCCCCGTAGAGAAAGTAACTTACCAAGATTTATACAAGACCAAGTATAACAAATGATCCCAGAAAATGCGAAAATTGACCTAAGTAAGAAAAACTTAGCTCAAGAAATGCAAGAATTGAAACTAACTCCTTAGCTCTAGCATGTGGCGAGCATCTAAAGCAACTATATATCAAATTGAAACTCGGACTAGGTAGTGGTCTCACTCAGTCACATGCCAGGCCAAATCACAATAGTAAGTACGCTCGCCAGCCCCCAAGTCAAATCCTTATAGATTAGTTCATGAAACCCTAAGATGATTTATCCTTTATACCTAACTTACATATGACATGATGCTAGACCATTCAACTTAGAAACAATGTCTAGCATGCCCTAGGATATACACAAACATGTTGCACAACTACTTTTCGCTTCTTTGGTCATATGACTAAACCATTTAGCTTACAAATAATGTCTAGTCGCCTTGAACTGTTTAATATCCAAAGTTTAATAATTTTCGACTTTGTTCTTAAAAGAAATGGAAATATGGGCAGGGGACGGAGTCATTCAGCTTTGAAACAATGCTTAGCTTGTCCATATTACTTCCAATTATATTATGTCGCTTCCGTTCTCTTCTTAATGATATGGCTTAGACCATTCAGCTTAGAAACAATGTTCAACTGTCAGTTCACATGCAAATATAAATAAAGAATTTTGTGTTATACTCAGTTTATACTTATGTGCGTGGCTTCAGGCTAAACCATTCAACTTAGAAACAATGCTTAACCTTAGACAAAAAATCGTCCGTCAAAATTAAACAAGAAATTAAACTCGTCAGCCAGACAAACCCTCATAAATAAACAGAGCAACCAAGTCATTCAGCTTAGAAACAATGTCTGGTCCTTCATAAAACAACCAAATAAACATAACCCTGGTCCATTCAGCTTAGAAACAATGTCAAGTCCTTGATTGACCTGGTGAAACGCATGCAAATTGTCTTCCTCCCTCGTTCCCCCAGTTCATCCCTTAGTCTGCTTCCAGTCAAAATAAAAATAAACTTAAGCTTTTCACAGACATTTCTACCATTCAGTTTGATTAGACCATGAAAAGAAAGCAAAAGTCATAGGGGAACACATGTATACATCAGTCGAACTAGAGGGAGATAGTCAAACAGGAGTACAGTGGGTTCATACAGTTAAAAGATGGTATACCTGATAATTCCCTGCCTCCAGAACTCCTCCTTAGTTACGGCAGAGCTCCCGCAATCGGTGGGCAGACTCCCCACAACATTTTGGTGCGGTCCTATGGATTGCAATCCCGCCTGTAGGCTGCCACCTTCCCCTAAGAACCAATAGACTAGACTTAGAGTAAGTAGGGCGGAAGAAGATAAGTTTGAGACTCTCAGATCCAAGAAAAGTGTCCTCAGACTCACGTGAGATGACCTTGATATCTTTCGAAACTCCTAAAGGCCCCGCAATGATGGCCAAACCGCAATAAGAACAGTTGAACCACAATCAAACGCCACAAATATGGTCGAAAGGATGGTCAACAAGCAGAACAACTTGTCCCAGACGATCCTTCAAGTCGCAGTAGTAACCCCCTTTTTACTGATCTCAATTCCTCCCACAAGCTCGAGATATGAAACGTCTCAGTCGTAGCCCAAACACCAAAACATGGATACGGCAGTCATACCTCTACTAAGAACAACAATAGTACCGCTCTTGCTTCACCTGCGCTCCACAGTAATATGACTCCGGCATGGTTCTTAGCAGCAACAATCTGGCCATCCGCACAGTCCGCGATCCGAACCACATTAGTCAAGACTCTGATTTGTCGGTTGTCGCCCAAAACACAATCTGCAATTCCTCCTAACTAGGAGAGTAGTGTAGTTGAGAAGCCGACTTTGAATGAAAATACGGGTGACACTACCAGTCAAGGCGCATGCAGATGTTGGTTGTGCAGACCACTGCCGTTACTAGGTATATATTATCATATCATCATCCCCATTTCTCCTTTTGTCTTTTTTTACTCAGGTAGCTTGACTCGCAGTCGATGCCGAATCCGAACTTGCGCCTGCAATCCCACAGTTTCGTGTATACATCAACTGAGCAACCTATCGTCAAGGAAAATAAGAAAGAATCTTCCGCATGAACATAGGAAGATACATTGCGACAGACATGTACTCCGAGGAAAGATTCGGGTGGGAGTATAGACTAGGGAGCTGTCGGATGCAACTATCGCCTTCATGCGTGAGGAAGGAAGAGAGAGATCCTCATGACTGCTCCTACAGTCGGTCAGCCAGCAGGCTGAGCGGACTTGGTTCCCCTTTCCGTCTCAAACTAATTTGTACCCCTAACTTCTTTCAAGCTGCAAGTAATTCTCCCATTTCCCTTGTCTCGCTTCCTTCTACTCCCTCACTCGTACATTCACCTGCAAACATCCATCTTCAGTGCATGGTCTCACACAGCCATCTGGCGTGACCATTTCTTCCAGTCAGGGCAAGGACGAGAGGATTACGACGAATCAGATCGGTGATGAAGGCTTTGAAAACGAAAGGTGTGATCACGAAGACTTTGACTCCCTGTCTTTCTCCTTCTCGTTCACACACGCATGAACACCCCTGCTTGCACTCACCTCTCCCTTCGTTCGACTCTTATTTCACACATAGGGAGACTGGACCTTTCCCTAGAACACGACCATATACAATTAACTCTCATGGGGAGCATAGTTGTTTCACGTGCTAGAGTCGAGGCGGCAAGCGGTGCGACCGAAGTGAAGCTCATGGGTGTCGACAGTGCACACACTCCTTGGTTCGCTGAGATACTTAACACTGATAGTGAATCTTTCATTAGGAAACGAAAAGAAAGACTACCTTTTCTCTGCACTTTCCTCACGCAACCCTTATACTCCATCGAAGCTAGACTACACCTCGAACCAAATATCTGAACCCATCACTTGTCTCGCAGCGTGCCTAAGCCCCCAAAACGCATCCCAGATTGCCTAGATCGGTCAAGGAATGACCGTGATGCACCCTTTGCTCTGCTATGCCCGACCCCTCCTCGACTTTCACTCGCAATATATTTCCCTTCTAGTAACTCTCTCTATACTAACTCTTATACTAATCCAACTTCAGAGTCGGGGTCGCTCGCCCTGAAAACCCCCGGATCGACTCCTTGTTCTTCTTATGTTGTTCACGATTGACTAATCCATACATTCTCCCCTTTTCTTCTTCCCGTCCCCACCATAGCTCCGCGCACACTTTTTCTCACTAACCCCCTTATCCACTGACTTTCTTCTAAATCCAACGTCGTCATTCGATTCATTGGGGGTCAAAACCCCTGAATCGCATTTTTCCTTTCTTGATTCTGCTCAGGATCCATAGAGCTACGACTTCTTAACTTCACCCGGCTCGCACTTCACCATCTCGATTCCTTAATGCACCTGGTGCGAATCTGCGCCGGGTTCATTTCACCATTTTCATCCCTTGCCTTCGCCCATCGCTCCGCGGCCTGTCTCCCCCACAGTTGCTAACCCAGCGCCTTGGTAATCGCAATGGCCTGGCCTTATTACCCGACTATTCCAGTTACTTCATTTTTGCTCCAACAGCGGTCGGCGAAACCCGGTTTGGTCGACAGTGGCAACCATCCTAGGAGAACCTCAAAGGGCAGTAGCTAGTAATCGGTTTGACAAGGTCGCTACCCTGTCCTACCTATGGTCGCTCTGTTTGAGCAAAGTCGCCCCCCTTCGGGTTCCCAACGAATAAGTCCTCACACGGCCTGAGGAGTCGAGGGCACGGGCCACTGACAGTTGTGGAACTTGCGGCATAAGCCCCGGTGAAGATCTTGATGGTCGTAGTAAATATTCAAAGATGAACTTTGAAAACCGAAGTGGGGAAGGGTTCCTTGTGGTTGGCCCTTGCAGTCTGCGGCTTGCCTTGATGCATAGCCCATCATTTTTCGCGTCCCAACGGGTATGCACACACTAAAACCACTTACCATAGATCATGGGCGAAAGGTCGGGCACCCGCAACGGGCCCGCGCTACCAAAATCCCCTCCGCCTCCTGGGCCAATCACCCATACTCGCATGCACGTTGAACTCCTCAGTCCACGTTTCAAAGCGGTCAGGACAGAGAAATTTCGCCAGCATCCCGAATACGCGAGGAACCCGTAGGTCAACAAAAAGAGGTGCGTGCTTAAGGTCCTCAACCGCCGTGACAACAAGACCCAGGGGGATAGCCCCGTCGGTCCCTCAACCCCTTTGTTCCTTCGTGCTACTCAGACATCCCCGCGTCCTCGCCGCTCCGATACTCCTACGTCGTTGTCGGCTTGATCTCGATCACGGAATCTTCTGGTTGAAAGTCTGACATCATAACCAATAGTGCTAGGCCCAAGGTTGGGTCTAGTATTGACGGACACCTAAATAAACGGGTGTTGCGTGACGCAGCGATCTACCGGAACATTTTAAAACCACACATCGGCCTATCAGCCAACCTCACGGCCGTCAACCTTCTGCATCCACCGTGCGGCTATAAAGATCCATG
Source organism: Chara braunii (assembly GCA_003427395.1). Taxonomy (NCBI): domain Eukaryota; kingdom Viridiplantae; phylum Streptophyta; class Charophyceae; order Charales; family Characeae; genus Chara; species Chara braunii. Next base: position 118,122 of record BFEA01001113.1, read on the forward strand.
TCGTCCTCAACGTCGTCCTCCATACGTACACATAGGTCACAACTCAAACGCACCAATCAAAATACAATTTTTTTTTAATCCTAGTTTAATCAGAAAAATAAAAAATTTGGCCGGCAACCAACACCGGCCTCACACTCGTTAATAAGAAGAGAGATCACGTGCGCCTTTAGTCTGCGTGCCCACACACTCTCTACTCTAGTCAACCATTCAATCTGCGTAAACAACAGACACCGCTGCAACCCGCGCGATTTACTCAGACCATAAACAGTTTATTTTCTGTCATTTGCAAAAACAAGGGCGGATACCCTTGTAAGCTAGCTTTCCAGCCCGGGCGCCCGGGGCGCCCGGTCGGGCGACCCCCCCGGGCAGGCACCCGGGCACCCTCAGCGCCACCCCCCAAAAACCTCCAAAAAAAAAAATTGGCACTGTAGGCCTACGGCCCAAAGGGTGGAAAAAAATTAGGCGTAGGCCGCAAAATTTTTCAGGGCTTTGTAGACCCTGTTTCATGACTTTTTTTTTTTGTGCCTTGGCCATCGATCTGCGTCGATCCTCTTATTCTTAGTCTCTTCAGTTATTTTTCTTCTTTTCGTTTCTTCTTCTACTTTGTCTAGCTCTTCTTCTTATTGCTCCTCCATCAGTCTTTTCTCCCTCTACATAGTCGCCCTCTCCTTCCTCCACCATCTCCTCCCTCCACATTAGTCTCCCTCTCGCCTTCATCCTCCTCAATCAGTAAACCTCCCTCCACATAGTCTCCCTCTCTCCTTCCTCCGCCATAGCTCCCTCTCTTGTCCTCCACATCAGGCTCCTTTCCTCTGCCATAGTCTCCCTCCTGCCTTCTTCTCCTCCATCAGTCTCCCTCCCTCCTCCTCCTCCGCCAGAGCCTCCCTTCCTCCCCCCCCTCCCCCCGCTATATGGTCTCCCTCCTCCATCCAGATACATAAATGTGCCCATCCCTCCTCCGTCACAACCTCCCTCCTCCTCTTCCCTCTCCATTGGCTCCCTCGGCTATAGACTCCCTCCCTCTCCACCGCCATAGTCTCCATCCTCCCTCGTCCCTCTAGTGCCACAACCTTCATCCTCCCTTCTCCCTCTCCCTCCATAACCTCTTTTTTCCTCCTCCTCCGCCATAACCTCCTCTTCCCTCCTCCCTCTGCCATAAGGCCCATAACCCCCCCCCCCCCCCCAAACACACGGAAACCAACATGCCTGAAAAAAAGAAATGAGGTCAGATTTGGGTTGTACTTGGAAAGCGCGGCAAGGTCCTGCAGGCCAAATTTTTTTTTTTTTTTAAATCAGTGGTTTTTTTTCATGCCCGGGGTACCCCGGGCGAGATCCCTACCCGGGTGTGGCGCCCGGGCGCTCCGGGAAAGCTAGCTTGTAAGGGTATTCACACCGACACCGCCCAGATTTTTGAACGTAGGACCCGGTTTAACTACGATTCAAGGATCTGGCGAACCTCATTGGATTGCATCCTCTGACTGCGGTAGGGTTTCAGCTGACCCCTTTTGACCTCGCCGGCCAGACTCCCGGAGTCTTAGCCTCAGTCAACTACGAAATTCGACAGTCGCGTTGGGAACCTGCGGACTCCACCACATTGCAACCTACTGCGGTAAGGCTCTAGCTAGCCCCGACAATCAATGCACCTTGGGTTATAGAAGAAACCTCAGGCAGAGACAGTCAAACAAATATCTCAAGCCCACAGTCAGACAATCCATGCCCCAAATAACAAGACAGACATCCCTTCAGTCTCAAGAGTCACTGAACATCATTATTAAACAATCGACTGCGTATTCCCTAGAGATTTCCCTTCAGCCTTAGAGAATACAGAGTGTTGACCCCAGAGAGGTCCCTTCCCTCGTCTGAGGATACTCCCAAGAGACCTCTCGTCATCCTCAAGGAAGTATAGAGATACTGGCCCCAGAGAGATCCCTTCGCTTATCTGAGACAGAAGATAGACAACTTAGTCAAGAAACACGAAGTCCCTCTGCTGACAACTCTCTGGTCAAGCAAGTTTGAACGTCTTTATGTCAATCTTCTTAATAATTCTCTGGGACAGGCGACTCAGTCGTAAGACATGAACTACCACCATTGACAACTCTCAAGTCAAGTAGAGTTGAACTTCTTTATGCCTATTTTCTTGATAATTCTCTTGGACAGACAACTCAGTCACGAAATCCCCTCCACTGACAACTCTCAAGTCAAGTAGAGTTGGACTTATTTATGTATGTCGAACTTTCTCTTCATTACTGAAAGTAATATCGATTACACTTTGATCTGCCACAGCCACAAACTCCCTAAACTTGATATTGCAGTAATACTTAGAAGGATGATCTCCCATCACACTATCACTGCAACTGCACCTCAAAGTTGTTTTCCCACTTAGGGATTTGATACCCTTAGACCGACAGTAGGTCTGCATCAAAAATACTTTAACCTCATTGGTCCTATCACTTGCAGAAATAAGAAGATTTTTTTATTTTTTTTTTTTTTAATTTTTTTTTTTTTTTTTTTTTTTTGAAAACGCTCCATCTATTGATGGGGAGCATCACCTGCTGGAAACCGGGTCCAGCGTCCCGTTATTTACACATCGTTGAAAGTGTCTTATACTGAGGAAAAAACAAAAAAAATTGAGAAGGAAAAATTAGGTAAAGTTGGGAAGGAAGGCTGAGCAAAAATGAGCAAATTATCTAAGGTATCCGCATATCAATCTCTATACCTTTCCCCCTTGGTACAATTTATCTGGCCATCTTCTTCGTGAGGGACGGGGGGCTGGGCCCAGGCGGGACCACTAGGGGCACCAGCGGGTCCATTCTTTCCCTTTCCCCTCGATTCGTACCCTCTTTTGTCTGCTATCCCGGACTTCTAGAGCCTGACTTCCAATGCCAAGGGATGGGGGGGAAAAGGATCTGGGAAATACTCAAGGCCCCACATAGGGATGTTGGGGTCAATTAATATCCAATCCTTGAAGATGAGGCGGTAATCTCGTGGAACTGATGCCTGTTGGTCCTCTTCTCGTGTCTGTTTATCTCATTCGATGTCGCCCGACCACTGTACCCTGGCCACCCATCCTTCCCTTGGACCACCCAGCGATTCGTTGACGAATCTTGAGATCCTTTCTGATATGTCGTTGGGTCTGTGATATGAATCCAACACCTGTTTCGTTTCCCGCCATCTCTGCATAATCTCCAGCTGGAAGCAATTCTTGAATTGTTCCTTCCTTTCCTCCTCTTCTGCTCTGACTCCTTCCATTGTCATTGCGCAGCGCTGCCACCATAGAACCCGTAGCACCGTCCTCTTTGCCAGAGCAAACATGTTCTTTGCATAGCTTGTGTCTTGTAGAGTTGGATGATGACCCAAAAGGATCGCTCTCCAGTCCCATGGCAATGATTGGTTCGGAACCATCTGCCTCCACACCCTCTCCCACCATCTCCATGTTAGGACTGCCGTCGGACATTGCAGGAAGACATGCTCTATTGTTTCTATTCTCATTTGTGACGGAAAGCTTTGGAGGCAGCATGAACACCATGGATGAGCCCGTCCTATTTGTTCAACTGAGTGTGATCGATTAACCAATTATTTGTGGGAAGACAGCGGTGAGCAATCTGCCACTGAAGAGACGTGATTTTAGTCGGTTTGCTCTTGTTGTCCTGAATCCATTGTATGGGGGATAGCAGCTGCCTGTTCACATTCAGGTGTCGCTGCCACCTATCAATTACTACATCCCGCAAGTTCCTTTTAACTCGTAGCATCTTATAAGTGGCTTTTACTGACAAGTTATTAACTGCTTTTCGTTTGTTGTTTGTTGGTCTTGCCTTTTGTGAGGAGTTCCATTGCCATTCCATGGGGTCCAGGGGGAGCTTAGCTATTGGGACGTCCGGCCTGTATGCTCTGCGTTCATCCCCTTCCCCCAAGGTCCTGATCCGGTGGAGGGTCACCTTATCAATCCATTCACGAGGCGTCCTACTTCCTATTAGTTTTCCCCTTCCCCCCATCCTATACCAGTCTACAAGCACGTCATCCGGCCGCTCAAAGTGAACTTGCCCCACCTGATGAGGGTCCCCTTCCCTCGTTACCCAGTCCCCTTCCTGTATTTTCGGACCTCTACGTAAGATGGATCGCCAGGCTAGGGGGAACGCTTCTACAATCTCCCCCAGCGATTCCTCAATGTTACGGCAGTATCTCAGTTTTTCTTTCATTTGATCGAGGTTTTTCCAGTCTTTGTGTTCCCCATCCCAGAGATCGCCTACCCTCATTACCCCCCTTTTTACCCAGCCCTTCCACAGGGGCTCCGAACTGCAAAAAAATTTGGCTTCGAGAGTTAGTAATCCAACAGTTTGGGGTTGCCTTATTACTTCCTCCCATCTTTCTGGGGCCGGGCGTTGCGGGAGGGGCAGAGCTCTCCATATCTTTATTATTCGAGGCCATAAATCATCCCTTGTCCCTTCCATGGTTTCTGCACCCCATGCTTTTCATGACACTTTCCAATAGCGGTCGTCCAACTAGCATAGAGGGTCTACCGATGGTGGGGCTTCCGATGCAAGTCGAGCAATTTATTCAAGGACCAATGGTCTCCAAACAAGTGGAAAAACCAGGATCAAATGCAGGATCCATTGCAGGCAAAGTGCTTGTACTTGAGTCACTAGATCTAGGATACCTAGGCCCCCATGGACTTTAGGTTGTACCACCGAGTCCCAGGCCACCCGACTGATGGTCTTTGTGTTTTCGCTGTCACCCCGCCATAGGTAGGCAGCCACCTTTCTCTTTAGGGATTTTTGGGCCGGCCCACTTAGGGGCCACAAGACCGATTTGTACCATAGGGTGGCCAGCACTACGTTGTTAACAACTAAAGCCCTCCCAAAAAGTGATGTGTGTTTGTGGTTTTACTGGAGGAGCTTTTGGAGTGCAGGAGATGCGAGCCACTTATCATTCTCTGTCGGGCAGCCTTTTGCAGTCATTTTGACTCCCAGGACTCGAACAGGTTCGTCCAGATCCATGCACGTAATCCGGGGAACTTCCGGTGGGCGGCCTCCTTGTTGGTGAAGCCACCAGCCAAGCGTTTTTTGTCCCCAATTTACTGCCATGTCCGATAGGGTACAAAAACGATCCATCATCCGCTGGATCTCTTCCATGTTGGAGGGTGAGGCATCGGCCATGATTGTCAGATCATCTGCAAACAGAGAGCATACGGGAATGACCTCTGCTGGAATGCCCGCGATTAGGATCCTCTGCAGGCTTTTACTGTGCCTAAGGTTAGCTAACAGGGCCTCCATGATGATAATGAAAAGGAATGGGGCTATGGGGTCCCCTTGTCGAACTAACCTCTGCAGTTTAATTTTTGGCGCCAGAGTGTCATATATCTGGACCCGAGTTGTCGCATTTTGGTGCAAGATTCTCACCCACTTTCGAAAGCAGGGGCCAAAATTCATCTTTTCGATGCATTTATCAAGAAAAATTCAGTCCACATGATCGTACGCTTTTTCAAAATCAATAAAAATGAAGGCAGCATTGCATCTGGACTGGTGTGAAACTTTGATTACTTCGTTGATTAGTAAGATGTTTTCCTGTATATTTTTATTCGTGATAAACCCTGTCTGTGTCGGGTGTACTAGGTCTTCAATTACTCCGATCATCCTATTGGCCAGGGCTTTAGATAACATCTTGTAAACCACTGTCAGAAGAGTTATGGGTATGTAGTTACGGATGTTCATTTTATCTCCTTTTTTATATAGTAAGGACAACACCCCTTGCCCCAGCATCTCTCCCATGCTTCCACTATCCCAGATCTCCGTATAAAATTCCATGAGGTCGTTGTTAAGTACTGGCCACATGGTTTCCCAAAATTCCTTGGGAAAATCGTCTATTCCTGGCGTTTTCTCCTCTTCCATCTGTAGGAGCGCTGTCCATACTTCATCCTTGCTTAAGGGAAACTCCAGTTTGTCTCTCTGAGTTTGGGTAAGATTATTTTCCAAAGGGCGTAGGAAATCGTTGATTTCGTCCATACGGGAGGTCTCCCTTTCGCATGGAATCTGTGAGGAGAAAAACTCTTGGTAAAGGTTCTTGCTATTTTTACACAATGTGCCGTACTGGTGGCCACCTCCCCAGACCGGGGGTCCAGAAAGGCCTCTATAGCAGTTCGATGGGCTCTAATCGATGCGAGGCTAAACAATTGTGAGTCCATAGCTCCTTCGGTGGTCCACTTAGATAACTTGCCTCTGATTTTGATTCCTTGCCATCTGTGTTGGGCGTCTTGAAGAAGTTGGTTTTTGAGTTGTTGGATGGTAGCAATATGGTCATCCGAATTGTCCTGGTTAACCAGGTCATGAAGTTGTCTGTGAATATTTAATTCTTGCTGGTGACGTGAGCTTGCTACTAATTTAGAATAATCTTTACTTTTTTTGGCTAAGAAAAATAGCCCATTCGTGAACCACCTTATTGTTGAGTTAAACTCGCCTTTCAGTCCTTGCCAATAGGCCCAGACATCTTTCAGGAAGGCTTGGAAGTTTTGACTTTTAAGCAAGGAAATATTTAGTTTATAGTATCCTGGTCCTTGCTCCGTTTTTTTCCGAAACGAAAGGATTGCCCCGCATGTACAATGGTCGAGGCCTGGGTAGGGACTTTGTGGTAAGATTACCGCATATTGCAGAGCATTTTGGATCTCTTGTGAGATGAGTACCAGGTCAATGCGAGATTTTGAATGCCTGGCCGGGTCATTTGTGCGAATACATGTGTAGGATCGGTCTGTCGGGTGGAGAAGCCAGAACGCATCCACCATTGTCAGGGTACTGCATAAATTTATTATGGTGTGCTCATCCTCCTCTACTTGGTGTGGGTAGGATGCACGGGGATTCCACCGGTCAAGCCATCTGTCGGGGGCTGCATTAAAGTCCCCTGCCATAATCAGGGGGATTCCGGGCGGGACCAGAGAGGCCAGGTGCTAAAAAAAAACCTTCCTTTCTGTTGCCGAATTGGGCGCATATATGCTAAAAATGCAAATCAGTTCTAATTCCAGCATCCCCAAGACCGAGACCCAGCGTCCATTTTCCTCATCCGCAGCCCAGTTAATCATTTCAAATCCCGACTCCGGTGGAATCCATATTCGGATGCAGAAATGAATGGGAATCATCTGAAATATCTCTTTCAAGTCTCCCGTGTCAAAATTGACATGCTGAGAATTGACATACCGAACTGACAATGCAAGAGTAACCAAAGTTTATCGAAACTTTCGTCCTTGCAGTGTCTCGTTGTCTCAGTGCACTCTTTTCTTGTTTTCTGAAGTTGCTCTCTTATTGGACGGTTGACCTTTTCTTTCCTTTCTTTGCAGTCATTGTAGGGACCAAGTCGGGGTCTCTGAAGATAAACTTAAGAAGTTTTGATTCTGATACCATATCATGAACTCTTGAGTCATCCATCCTTGATATTTCATAGAATTTGCCCTCTGCTTCTCCTATAATTTTGTAAGGACCGAGCCATGTGGGCTCTAACCGTTTGGTCCACTTAGTCTCGAGAGAATTGTCAAATAACAGAACAACTTCGCCAACCTTTAGTTTCTCTTTTCTTATGTATCTCTTCTTTGTTCCATCTCTCTTGGTCTGATAATCGGCTGATTGTCTTTCTCTCTCTCGGTTACCAGCTCGGACGTTCAGGACCCTTTTTGGTTCCGGGTTATCCGATCGGACAACTCCCCCGGCTGTCCGACCTGAGCCCGGTGCCCGGGTTGGTTAAAAAATTGGTGAACGGGTTTGTAGGGGTTTTGGACCTGCGGGGGTGGGATTTCAGGTACGAAGTACCCCTGGGAAGGACTGGTTATTTTTGTGAGGCCGGTAGGGCCTCCAAAAATGAAAACAAAAGTGACCCACTCTGGGCCATCGGATCTAATAGATCTACGGCCCATATCGGGCCAAATTGAAATCCGAATTGCGCATTGTACCACCGCGTGCAATTTTTGGACGTTGCCGAAATCGCGCGCCAATGGCCACCACCCGAGGCGTCCTCCAACCCCCGTGAAGGTGCGTACCCCCCTCCTCCTCCATGTCTCTCTCACCACTCTCCTCCTTCTCCTTTCCCTTCATCTTTTTTTCCTCCTCCTCCTCCTCCTCCTCATGTTCTTCCTCCTCCTAGTCCACCTCCTCCTCGTCATCGTCGTCCATCGCCACCGCCGTCCTCCTCCTCCTCCTCCTCCTCTTCGTCTTCCTCATCACCATCCTCCTTTTCCTCCTCCTCCTTTTTTTTTTTTTTTTTTTTTTTTT